>CM035407.1:149744975-149752475 GCA_020310875.1 Ceratopteris richardii
CCTAAAGCAAAATGACCATAAGCACATTGTCCATGTCCATGAGTAAGCATTCCTGTTAAAGATATTGGTAATCTCTCAATGCCATTAAGAGATTTTGGAACTGGTCTAATCTGTGGTATAGCTGTTTTACTTTGATCCATTTTATCATGAATAATGCATAAATATTTATCTGGAAATAATTCTGAGGAAACTCTCCAAGCATAATATAGATTTGTACAACTCATTTGACGTAGCATATGAGATCTTCTTTGTGCTAAATATCTTGCACGTTCTTCATGGTTTTTAGTAGATTGTAACTTTGCTTTTATTCCTGTACAAAAGTCACATTTGGAGAACGTACTTGACTTTGATAAAGAAACTGTTCTAAATTCTGTATTCCACATTCTTGAAAATGTTGGTTGAGATAATTTATTATATCCCAAACTCTCTAATGTCATATTCACCTCTCGAAGAATATCCACTTGTTTATAATGTGATGGAAGCACTCTTTGTGTTTCACGAGAACCATCAGTACATGTTCTCAACTTGTGTGGCATTTGATCTGCATTATTATCAATGAAATCATGTATCAAAGCTTTTGCCATTTCTACATGTTTGATACTTTTTCTAAGTATTCCATTATTCCCATGAATGGATACCTTTTGACCAAGTAGAAACTTTTCTCGTAGCCTATAAAATGAGCTCTTTCCAATACCATGAATTAAATACCATGCCTTGATACATACTTCTTTTGCATCAAACATGAAATTAATCTATCTGAATAGCATTGTCCCCAAAAGTTTAATCTTGCTTCCAGTATTTTAGCCCTACTAGCTACTTGACAACATCTCTGTTCACAACAATCATGCATTGAAACCATCTGAATTCTCTCAAATGAGCATCTCTTATTAGGAGCCAATGTAGTACTTTTTCTAACCTTGTGGATGTAACTTCTTTTTTTTTGGTTCACTTCAAAATATCCACAGTTACTATTTTCCATATGAAAATCCTCTTGTTGATCTGATTCCATTCGAAGAGGAGAAACAACTTGTATATCATTAAAACAATGTTGAATATCAATTGCATGAGAATAATTCTTATCAACATCTACATCCTCAATACCATTGCAATTATCATCATCGATGTTGTATGATGACGTAAAGCAAAAATTTGGATTCTCTCCAGCTTCAAGATCCACATCCTCAATACCATTGCAATGATCATCTTCAATGTCATACAGTGAGTTAAAGCCTAATTTTTGTATCATAGGCTCACCATCTTCTGTAATGATTTGGAGTATAGGCCAACTGACCAATTTCAAAGTTGAATCCAAAGTTGATGCATCCACAGTTTCATCCATAATAACACCTAGGCAACTTTCTCCCAACTCTTTGCAATTTATAGCATCCCATGGATTTACCAATAAAACAATAGCAGTTGCATATCTTTCATGCTTTTCATGATCCAACAAGATGACTCTCTTTCCTTTCCACTTGTCTCTTTCTTCAAGTTGACTAGATATAGTTTGCTTTGTTGCCATCTTGATTTTGCCTGTAAAGAATAAATGAGAAATTAACAATGCTATTCAATTGATCATTCTTTCAATAATTATTGTAAAAATAATCAATTGAATTAAAACTAGATACAACCATCATTTCTACAAAAAATAATCCATATTTGCATATACAGACATTCACTAATTGGACTTAACTTTGAGTCTAGTCAAAAATCAAGGAAACTTTGAGTCTGTACAAACTTAAGTTTGGGTTTCTCAAGTTTTCTGAAGTTCATATCATGTGATCCAACAATCCTGAACTTGATAAGGTTGGAAAAAGCTGAGAGGCTCAAACTCCTCTTTGTTCTTTTGCACATAACACACAACAATCCCAAACTTGATATGACTGGAAAAGCTCAGAGCCTCTTTGTTCTTTTCCTTATATCATGTGACCAAACAATAACAAACTTGATATGGTTGGAAAAGCTCAAAGGCTCGAACTTAATCTTTTGCACATAAGACACAACAATCCTAAACTTGATATGGCTGGAAAAGCTCAGAGACATGAACTTAAGTTCGAGCCTCTTTGCTCTTTTGCACATAAGACACAAGAAACATAAACTTGATATGACTGGAAAAGCTCAGAGGCTCGAACTTAAGTTCGAGCCTCTTTGTTCTTCTGTTCATATCATGTGATCCAACAATCCTGAACTTGATATGGTTGGAAAAGCTGAGAGGCTCGAACTTAAGTTCAAGCTTCTTTGTTCTTTCGCTTATATCACGTGACCCAACAATTCTAAACTTGATATGGTTGGAAAAGCTTAGAGGCTCGAACTCAGAACCTCTTTGTTCTTTTGCTCATATCATATAACCAAACAATCCTAAACTTGATATGGTTAGAAAAGCACAGAAACTCGAACTTAAGTTGGAAAAGCTCAGAGGCTCGAACTTAATTCTTTTGCACATCAGACACAACAATCCTAAACTTGATATGGCTGGAAAAGTTGAGGCTCATATCATGTGATCCAACAAATCCTGAACTTGATATGGTTGGAAAAGCTAAGAGGCCCGAACTTAAGTTCGAGTCTCTTTGTTCTTTTGCACATAAGACACAACAATCCTAAACTTGATATGGTTGGAAAAGCTGAGAGGCTCGAACTTAAGTTTAAGCCTCTTTGTTCTTTTGCTCATATCATGTGATCCAACAATTCTAAACTTGATATGGTTGGAAAAGCTCAGAGGCTCTAACTCCTCTTTGTTCTTTTGCTCATATCATGTGACCAAACAATCCTAAACTTGATATGGTTGGAAAAGCTCTTTGTTCTTTTGCTCATATCATGTGATCCAACAATCCTAAACTTGATATGGTTGGAAAAGCTCAGAGGCTCGAACTTAAGTTCGATCCTCTTTGTTCTTTTGCACATAAGACAACAACAATCCTAAACTTGATATGGTTGGAAAAGCTGAGGCTCATATCATGTGATCCAACAATCCTAAACTTGATATGGTTGGAAAATCTCAGAGGCTCGAACTTAAGTTCGAGCCTCTTTGTTCTTTTGCACATAAGACACAACAATCTTAAACTTGATATGGCTGGAAAAGCTGAAGCTCATATCATGGTGATCCAACAAATCCTGAACTTGATATGGTTGGAAAAGTTCAAATTATGGCTCGAACTTAAGTTCGAGCCTCTTTGTTCTTTTGCACATAAGACACAACAATCCTAAACTTGATATGGTTGGAAAAGCTGAGAGGCTCGAACTTAAGTTTGGGCCTCTTTGTTCTTTAACTCATATCATGTGATCCAACAATCCTGAACTTGATATGGTTGGAAAAAGCTGAGAGGCTCGAACTCGTCTTTGTTGTTTTGCTTACAACAACTTTTGGAAAAGCTGAAAAAGTCTAAGCTTCATAACTCAGCTCATATGATTAAGAGGCTTAGCTTTTGTAGATGCAAGAAGATTTGAGTTAAAAATATTAATGTTTTTACTAGAAAACTTGAGAGGCTCGAACTTAAGTTGAAGCCTGTTTTTGCCGGAAAACTTGAGAGGCTCGAACTTAAGTTGGAGCCTCATATCATATGAGCCAACAATCCTAAACTTGATATAACTCACGGGCTCGAACTTGAGTTTGAATCTATAAGTCCTTTTGGATCCAAGAGAGTGTTGAACTTAACTCCAACAATCCCAAACACACAACAATCCCAAACTTGATATGACTGGAAAAGCTCAGAGGCTCGAACTTAAATTCGAGCCTCTTTGTTCTTTTCCTCATATCATGTGACCAAACAATACTAAACTTGATATGGTTGGAAAAGCTCAAAGGCTCAAACTTAATCTTTTGCACATAAGACACAACAATCCTAAACTTGATATGGCTGGAAAAGCTCAGAGACATGAACTTAAGTTCGAGCCTCTTTGTTCTTTTGCACCTAACACAACAATCCTAAACTTGACATGGCTGAAAAAGATGAGGCTTATATCATGTGATCCAACAATCCTAAACTTGATATGGTTGGAAAAGCTCAGAGGCTCTTTGTTCTTTTGCATATAAGACACAAGAAACCTAAACTTGATATGGCTGGAAAAGCTCAGAGGCTCGAACTTAAGTTCGAGCCTCTTTGTTCTTCTGTTCATATCATGTGATCCAACGATCCTGAACTTGATATGGTTGTAAAAGCTGAGAGGCTCGAACTTAAGTTCAAGCCTCTTTGTTCTTTTGCTCATATCACGTGACCCAAGAATTGTAAACTTGATATGTTTGGAAAAGCTCAGAGGCTCTAACTCAGAGCCTCTTTGTTCTTTTGCTCATATCATATAATCAAACAATCCTAAACTTGATATGGTTAGAAAAGCACAGAGACTCAAACTTAAGTTGGAAAAGCTCAGAGGCTCGAACTTAATTCTTTTGCACATAAGACACAACAATCTTAAACTTGATATGGTTGGAAAAGCTAAGAGGCTCGAACTCAGAACTTCTTTGTTCTTTTGCTCATATCATATAACCAAACAACCCTAAACTTGATATGGTTAGAAAAGCACAGAAACTCGAACTTAAGTTGGAAAAGCTCAGAGGCTCGAACTTAATTCTTTTGCACATCAGACACAACAATCCTAAACTTGATATGGCTGGAAAAGCTGAGGCTCATATCATGTGATCCAACAAATCCTGAACTTGATATGGTTGGAAAAGCTCAAAGGCCCGAACTTAAGTTCGAGTCTCTTTGTTCTTTTGCACATAAGACACAACAATCCTAAACTTGATATGGTTGGAAAAGCTGAGAGGCTCGAACTTAAGTTTGAGCCTCTTTGTTATTTTGCTCATATCATGTGATCCAACAATTCTAAACTTGATATGGTTGGAAAAGCTCAAAGGCTCTAACTCCTCTTTGTCCTTTTGCTCATATCATGTAACCAAAGAATCCTAAACTTGATATGGTTGGAAAAGCTCTTTGTTCTTTTGCTCATATCATGTGATCCAACAATCCTAGAGTTGATATGGTTGGAAAAGCTCAGAGGCTCGAACTTAAGCTCAAAGGCTCGAACTTAAGCTCAAAGGCTCGAACTTAATCTTTTGCACACAAGACACAACAATCCTAAACTTGATATGGCTGGAAAAGCTCAGAGACACGAACTTAAGTACGAGCCTCTTTGTTCTTTTGCACCTAACACACAACAATCCTAAACTTGACATGGCTGAAAAAGCTAGGGCTTATATCATGTGATCCAACAATCCTAAACTTGATTTGAGTGTAAAAGCTCAGAGGCTCGAACTTAAGTTCGAGCCTCTTTGTTCTTTTGCACATAAGACACAAGAAACCTAAACTTGATATGGCTGTAAAAGCTCAGAGGCTCGAACTTAAGTTCGAGCCTCTTTGTTCTTCTTTTCATATCATGTGATCCAACAATCCTGAACTTGATATGGTTGGAAAAGCTGACTCTTTGTTCTTTTGCACATAAGACACAAGAAACCTAAACTTGATATGGCTGTAAAAGCTCAGAGGCTCGAACTTAAGTTCAAGTCTCTTTGTTATTCTGTTTATATCATGTGATCCAACAATCCTAAACTTGATTTGGGTGTAAAAGCTCAGAGGCTCGAACTTAAGTTCGAGCCTCTTTGTTCTTTTGCACATAAGACACAAGAAACTTAAACTTGATATGGCTGTAAAAGCTCAGAGGCTCGAACTTAAGTTCGAGCCTCTTTGTTCTTTTGCACATAAGACACAAGAAACTTAAACTTGATATGGCTGTAAAAGCTCAGAGGCTCGAACTTAAGTTCGAGCCTCTTTGTTCTTCTTTTCATATCATGTAATCCAACAATCCTGAACTTGATATGGTTGGAAAAGCTGATTCTTTGTTCTTTTGCACATAAGACACAAGAAACCTAAACTTGATATGGTTGTAAAAGCTCAGAGGCTCGAACTTAAGTTCGAGCCTCTTTGTTATTCTGTTTATATCATGTGATCCAACAATCCTAAACTTGATTTGGGTGTAAAAGCTCAGAGGCTCGAACTTAAGTTCGAGCCTCTTTGTTCTTTTGCACATAAGACACAAGAAACCTAAATTTGATATGGCTGTAAACGCTCAGAGGCTCGAACTTAAGTTCGAGCCTCTTTGTTCTTCTTTTCATATCATGTAATCCAACAATCCTGAACTTGATATGGTTGGAAAAGCTGATTCTTTGTTCTTTTCCACATAAGACACAAGAAACCTAAACTTGATATGGCTGTAAAAGCTCAGAGGCTCGAACTTAAGTTCGAGCATCTTTGTTATTCTGTTCATATCATGTGATCCAACAATCTTGAACTTGATATGGTTGGAAAAGCTGAGAGGCTCGAACTTAAGTTTGAGTCTCTTTGTTCTTTTGCACATAAGACACAACAATCCTAAACTTGATATGGCTAGAAAAGCTGAGGTTCATATCATGTGATCCAACAATCCTAAACTTAATATGGTTGGAAAAGCTCAGAAGCTTGAACTTAAGTTCGAGCTTCTTTGTTCTTTTGCACATAAGATACAAAAATCCTAAACTTGATATGGCTGGAAAAGCTGAAGTTCATATCATGTGATCCAACAATCCTGAACTTGATATGGTTGGAAAAAGCTGAGAGGCTCGAACTCCTCTTTGTTCTTTTGCACATAACACACAACAATCCCAAAGTTGATGTGACTGGAAAAGCTAAGAGGCTCGAACTTAAGTTCGAGCCTCTTTGTTCTTTTCCTCATATCATGTGACCAAACAATACTAAAGTTGATATGGTTGGAAAAGCTCAAAGGCTTGAACTTAATCTCTTGCACATAAGACACAACAATCCTAAACTTGATATGGCTGGAAAAGCTCAGAGACACGAACTTAAGTTCAAGCCTCTTTGTTCTTTTGCACCTAACACACAACAATCCTAAACTTGACATGGCTGAAAAAGCTGAGGCTTATATCATGTGATCCAACAATCCTAAACTTGATATGGTTGGAAAAGCTCAGAGGCTCGAACTTAAGTTCGAGCCTCTTTGTTCTTTTGTACATAAGACACAAGAAACCTAAACTTGATATGGCTGGAAAAGCTCAGAGGCTCGAACTTAAGTTCGAGCCTCTTTGTTCTTCTGTTCATATCATGTGATCCAACAATCCTGAACTTGATATGGTTGGAAAAGCTTAGAGGCTCGAACTTAAGTTCGACCCTCTTCGTTCTTTTGCTCATATCACGTGACCTAACAATTCTAAACTTGATATGGTTCGAAAACCTCAGAGGCTCGAACTCAGAGCCTCTTTGTTATTTTTCTCATATCATATAACCAAACAATCCTAAATTTGATATGATTAGAAAAGAACAGAAACTTGAACTTAAGTTCAAGTCATATCATGTGACCAAACAATCTCGAACTTGATATGATTCAGAGGCTCCAAATTGAATACAGGATCAAACTCTCTCTATCCAAGTTGAAATGAAATTCAAACTGAAGTTCATAGTTTGAATTTCAATCTCATCTTATTTACAAACTTAAGTTTGGGTTTCTCAAGTTTTCTAA
>CM035407.1:149770583-149775583 GCA_020310875.1 Ceratopteris richardii
TAGAGAGATTGAGAGATAGAGAGATAGAGAGATAGAGAGATAGAGAGATAGAGATAGAGAGATAGAGAGATAGAGAGATAGAGAGATAGAGAGATAGAGAGATAGAGAGATAGATACATACATAGATAGATACATAGATACATAGACACATAGATACATAGATACATAGATACATAGATACATAGATACATAAATACATAGATACATAGATACATAGATACATAGATAGATAGAAAGAAAGATAGATAGATAGATAGATGGATAGATAGATAGATTGATACATAGATAGATTGATTGATTGATTGGTTGATTGATAGATTGATAGATAGATAGATAGATAGATAGATAGATAGATAGATAGATAGATAGATAGATAGATAGATAGATAGATAGATAGATAGATAGATAGATAGAGAATAGATAGATAGATAGATAGATAGATAGATAGATAGATATAGATAGATAGATAGATAGATAGATAGCTAGATAGATATAGATAGAATAGATAGATAGATAGATAGATAGATAGATAGATAGATAGATAGATAGATAGATAGATAGATAGATAGATAGATAGATAGATAGATAGATAGATAGATAGATAGATAGATAGATAGATAGATAGATAGATAGATAGATAGATAGATTGTTGGTGCAAAACAAGTCTACACACATTGGCTTGGAACATTGGAACCTTGGAAGGCTAAAGCTTGAACCCTTGAAGGATGTATTTACATGAACCATGAACCATAGGAACCAATGCTTAAATGGTTATTACTTTTTTTATCCAATGTAAAAAGTCTCTATGACTTTATCAATCATGTAATCACACCTACTAGACTAGAGTCGTGGAAAAGTAGATGATTTGATTGAGGGAATATCTCCCTAAGTTTAGTGGAGAGATTTTAGGGAGCTTCAATTTGAATTTCAAATTCAAATGACCAATCAATTCTTATAAAAACCATGGAAAAAAGTCGCGGGTTAGAGTCACTCCTTCCGAGGCATTTCTGAATGAGTTGTTGAGTGTGTATGAGCTACACCATAGCCTACACCTCTGAGTACCATTGAGCATCACATTACATGCCAATGGGAATGTACAATCATTAGATTTAATCAATATACATATATTCATAGTCTCTGTTTTCTCTGAGTGACTACCTCCAACTTTGTCAACTTCAACAGGGCATATCTCAAGATCTACTGAACCAAATTGGATGATTCAAAGTGCATTGGATTCAGCTCAAAGTCTACTATAGAGCTACAAAGTTTCAAGGCCATTGGATCTACCATCACAGAGAAATCTCAGTCGGGGTGCTCACTGGTCTGTGACTATAAGTCTCCTAAAAAATCGGGGGTACACCTTATTTTGCTAAAGTGATTTCTCTGAGTGTGGTTTATCATTTCCTTTCATTCTACTTGCAAATGGAAGCTTACTAAGCTAATAGAATATCTCTAGAACGAATTTTGCTAATTGTAACTACACTGGTCACACTGAGCATAACACTGAGCAGGTATCAAGACCAAAATAGAAAGTTTTCAAGTCTTGTGATTTACAAAGTAATCTGTTTTGATCAAGTCATTACTCAAACCTTTTCCAAAGTACATATAGCATATTTTGGTGTCATTTGGAAGCTCAAGGAGTCTACTAAGTATATCTGAAGAGAAAGGAGGGCAGGTGTGAAGCAGGTTTTGCAGCACCAGCTTGATCTTTTGAGTGCATCCAGCCATCACATCCAACAGTGGTATCAGAGCAAATAAGGTAATCATGGGTGATGGTTTCCCTTCCTTCATTGACAAATTGGACAGAAATAATTACCAGGCTTGGTCATTGAGAATGAAGACCTATCTACAAGGGAGAAGCTTGTATGGATGCATTTCAGGAGATGAGGAGTTGCCCTCATTCAAGACCAGAGGCCTACCTACAAAGGATGAACATGAGAGGCTCAACCAATGGTGTGCAAAAGATGCTTTGGCAAGGTCATATCTTCTAAAATCTATTTCTGATTTCCTTCTACCTCATGTGAGGAATTGTAAGACTTCCCAAGAGACTTGGGAAACCTTGTCAACATATTTTTCATCAAGCACAAGGGCCAGAAAGAATCAGCTATGGATTGAGTTTACAACTCTTAGGAAGCAATCAAAACAATGTGTCTCAGATTTTGTCACCAAAGCCAAAGACATTGCAGATCAACTTGCAAGTGTTGGAGAAGAAATTGAGGAAGAGCAAATAGTCAGACAAGTGATCAATGGACTAAAGGCAGATGACAAGTGGGAGAGCTTTACCACAGCAATGGACTTATACATGGACATCCAAGCACCTGATCTAACAACTCTGATTGGACAACTCTTTACACATGAAGCAAAGATCACAAAGAATGGAGAGCAATCAGAAGGTAACAATCCCTCTGCCCTATATACTGATAAGAAGACTAAAGACAAGGGTAAAAGCAAGAAGGTTGATGAAGAAGGCTCTACCTCCCAAGCAAACTATGTAGGGAGAGGTAGATCATCTAGAGGTAGGGGCAGAGGAGGTAAGTCAGGTAGGGGGAGACCCTATAACCAATCTCCATGCAATATTTGTGGCTTGTCTAACCATACCACAGATGAATGCTACAAAAACTACAAGAACCAAAGAGGAAGAGGTCACCAAAGAGGAGGATACTCTCAAGGCAGAGGCAGATTCAACCAATCTCAAGGCTACCATGGCTACAACAATAATTACAACAATAGCTACAATCACAATGGCAATTATCAAGGTGGATACAGAAATAGGAAAGACTACAACAATTATGCAGAGGAGCAAGATGATTCCTTGTTGATTATGAACATGACATCTAAGTCAGGTATCAATGATGATCATTTGTTCTATATTGATTCAGGTTGCTCTAACCATGTAGCTGGAAATGTTGCCTTACTCTCTGATTTGGAAGAACCCAAAGGCAAGCACCAAGTGCAGACAGGTGATGACACTAAACATTCAGTTGTTAAAGTAGGCAATGTCAAAACAAGTGATGGTAATCAGAATTTACTAAGCAGAGTGTTGTATGTTCCAACAATCACCAAGAATCTGATGAGTGTAGGTCAGATTGTTGAAAAAGGTCTACAGGTCAGGTTCACTCAACATGGTGCATATGTGGAGGATCCAAGACATGGATTCAGAAGGATAGCCAAGGGAGAAAAATCAGGTAGATTGTTTACTTTTGAACTTGAAGACACTAAGAATATTGCTTTGTACAACTATAAAGACCAAACCCTATCAGAATTGGAGATTTGGCACAAGAGATTAGGTCACATTGGAGAGAGGACCATAAAACAAATGAGCAGAGATCAATGTGTGCTTGGGATACCTAATGTATCCAAGCAACACATGATATACAAGTGTGGGGCTTGTCAATTTGGTAAGTCACACAGATTGCCCTATACCAAGAAAGGTTTTATGCATGAAGATTATTTGGAATTGGTGCATACAGATGTTTGGGGACCTAGCAAGGAGCCATCCATATCTGGATCAAGGTACTATGTGTCCTTTATTGATGACTATAGCAGGTGGACTGTCTTATACTTCATGAAACATAAAGATGAAGTATTTAATTGTTTCAAAAGGTATCTTGCATTAGTTGAAAATCAAACAGGTAGACATTTGAAGAGGCTAAGGTCAGATGGTGGTGGAGAATACTTCTCCAATGACTTTGAAGATTTCTTGCAGGAAAGAGGCATCAAGAGGGAGATTACTACAAGGTACTCACCTGAACAAAATGGGGTAGCTGAAAGGAGGAATAGACTCATTGTAGAGACAGCTAGGTCTATGCTTAATGAGAAAAAATTGCCAAACTATCTTTGGGCAGAGAGTGTATCTACTGCCACATATTTAATTAACAGGTTGCCATCAAAGACACTTGATGGAATGACACCCTATGAGGCTTGGCATGGTAAGAGACCATCTCTGGATCATTGTAAAATCTTTGGGTGTGTTGCATATGTGCATATTCCCTCACAGGTAAGGGGAAAGCTAGACCCTAAAGCTGAAAAGTGTATCTTCATTGGAATCAGAAGGGATACAGATTCTACAACCCCTCAAACGAAGGCTTCAAGGTAAGCAAAGATGTCATATTTGATGAGAATGATTCATGGTATGAAAATGAGTGCAGGAAAGTTAGCCTACCTTATGACATGGAAGAAGACTTTCCCAAGCTTATCAGGCAAGAACCTATTCAGAAAGAGGACACTAGCTCAGATGATGAAGACACCATCAACATTGAAGAGTTCAAAGCTTGGAAATCCAAAGGGAAGATGAAGATGAAGCAACTAGAAGACAATCCAGAATCCTCAACTCAAGCTATGAGGAGATCTCAAAGAGAAAAGAAGAAACCTATTAGGTATGGGTATGATACTTCACTTGTAACCAAGCACTCTGTATATCTTGCAAAGGATATCTTGAATGAAGAACCAGGTACATTTGAAGAAGCAATCACTAAACCAGAATGGAAGGAAGCAATGGATGAAGAAATGGAGGCTCTCAAGGAGAGTGATACTTGGGACTTGGTACCCAAGAAGGACTCCATGAAAGTGATAGGATCCAGATGGATCTACAAACTCAAGAGGAACTCAGATGGTACAATAAACAGGTATAAAGCTAGGTTGGTAGCCAAGGGTTTTGCACAAACCCAAGGCATTGATTATGAGGAGACATTTTCTCCTGTGGCCAAGATGCCAACTATCAGAATTATGGTGAGTGTAGCTGCATCCAAGAATTGGAACATGTACCAATTGGATGTGAAGAATGCATTCTTGAATGGATGGATATCTGAAGAGGTCTACATGTCACAACCACCTGGCTATGAGGATCCTAATAAGGTAAATCATGTTTGTAAATTGAAGAAGGCTCTGTATGGATTGAAACAGGCACCTAGAGCATGGAATTACAGGTTGACAACCTATCTCCTAGATCAAGGATTTGTGATGAGTAAAGCATATACTTCATTGTTTATAAAGAGGAACAA
>CM035407.1:149788083-149828083 GCA_020310875.1 Ceratopteris richardii
AAGGGAGCCTAACTTTGAATTTCAAATTCAAATGAAGACCAAACTCCTATAAAGGATGTACTGAAAAAGTCGCGGGTTACACTCTCATTCTAGCTCACTCCCCGAGGCCAAATCTCTTTGTAATTCATTGAGTGTGAAGGTTACTCCATAGCCAACACCACAATACCTCATATAGCTCTGCTTGGCAAGCTAATGAGATTGTACAAACACATTTATCAATAGAAGTATACATTCATCATCTCTGTTTTGTCTGAGTCACCTACTACAAGTCTGACAACTTCAAAGAAGCATTGCTCTGGATCTACTGAACCAAATCAAGTGTTCTATAGCTCATTGGAACCAGCTCAAAGTATACTACAAGCATACAAAATTTCAAAGGATTCCATTCAGCCATTTGGGAGAAAATCAAGTCGAGGTGCACACTGGTATTTGTCTGCAGAGTTCCTGAAAAGTCGGGGGTAGATATAATTTTGCTAAACTTATTTCTCAGTGCATACTTTATCAATTGAAGTGATTTCACTTGTGATTGGTAGCTTACTAAGGTACATTGATACTCCCAAAAGGAATTGTTCCAATTTTAAGTGTGCTGGACACACTGAGTAAAAGTCTGAGCAGGTATCATTACAGGAATAGAAGGTTTTGCTCAATTTGTGAAGTACCAAGTTATCTGTTTTGATTTGGTCATCACCCAAATCATCCCCAAAGTACATATATGGTTTCTTTATGTCATTAGGAAGCTAAACTTGTGTACTAAGCATATCTGGAAAGAAAAGAGGGCAGGTGTGAAGCAGGTTTTGCAGCACCAACTGATTTCTTGAGTGCATCCATCCATCACTCTCAACAGTGGTATCAGAGCAAAAGAAGGTAATCATGGGTGATGGTTTCCCTTCATTCATTGACAAATTGGACAGAAACAACTATCAAGCTTGGTCACTGAGAATGAAGACCTATCTACAAGGGAGAAGTCTATTTGGATACATATCAGGAGATGAGGAGTTGCCCTCATTCAAGACTAGAGGATTACCTACAAAGGATGAACATGAAAGACTTAACCAATGGTGTGCAAAGGATGCTTTGGCAAGGTCTTATCTCTTAAACTCTATATCTGATTTTCTTTTACCTCATGTAAGGAACTGTAAGACTTCCCAAGAGACTTGGGAAACCTTGTCAAATTACTTTTCTTCCAACACAAGGGCCAGGAAGAATCAATTATGGATAGAGTTCACAACACTTAGGAAGCAGCCCAAGCAATCAGTCTCAGATTATGTGACAAAGATCAAAGATGTGGCAGACCAACTAGCAAGCATTGGAGAGGAAATTGAAGAGGAGCAAATAGTCAGGCAAGTGACAAATGGACTCAAGGCAGATGATAAGTGGGAAAGTTTCACCACTGCAATGGACCTCTACATGGACATGCATACCCCTGATCTCACAACACTCATGGGCCAACTATTTACACATGAAGCAAAGTTCACCAAGGCTGGAGATCAATCAAAAGGTAATAACCCCTCTGCTCTCTTTACTGATAAGAAAGTTAAAGATAAAGGCAAGAAGAAACAGGATGAAGAAGGCTCTACCTCTCAAGCCAATTATGCAGGGAGAGGTAGGTCATCTAGAGGAAGAGGCAGAGGAGGTAAGTCAGGTAGGGGGAGACCCTACAACTCATCACCTTGCAACATCTGTGGGTTGTCCAATCATACCACAGATGAATGCTACAAGAACTATAAAAACCAGAGAGGAAGAGGCTACTCAAGAGGTGGATACTCTCAAGGAAGAGGCAGATTCAACCACAATCAAAGCTACAATGGGTACAACAACCAATACAACAACAATTACAACAACAACCACAATGGAAGCTACCAAGGTGGATTCAGAAATAGAAGAGACTACAACAACTACACAGAGGAGCAAGATGACTCCTTATTGATCATGAATATGACCTCAAAGATAGGTAGAAATGATGATCATTTATTTTACATTGACTCAGGATGTTCTAACCATGTAGCTGGCAATGTGGCTTTGCTTTCTGATTTGGAAGAGCCCAAGGGCAAACATCAGGTACAAACAGGTGATGACACTAAACACTCTGTGGTCAAAATTGGAAATGTGAAGACATGTGATGGTAATCAGAACCTATTAAGCAGGGTACTCTATGTACCAACAATAACTAAGAATCTGATGAGTGTTGGTCAGATTGTGGAGAAAGGTTTGCAGGTCAGATTCACACAACATGGAGCATATGTGGAGGACCCAAAACAAGGATTCAGGAGGATAGCCAAAGGGGAGAAATCAGGTAGATTATTTACATTTGAGCTAGAAGATACAAAAAATATTGCTTTGTATAATTATAAGGATCAGACACTCTCAGAGTTAGAGATATGGCATAAAAGACTAGGGCACATAGGTGAAAGGACTATCAAGCAAATGTGCAGGGATCAATGTTTGCTTGGGATACCTAATGTATCCAAGCAACACATGATTTACAAATGTGGATCATGTCAATTTGGTAAGTCTCACAGATTACCCTACTCAAGAAAAGGTTTCATGCATGAAGACTACCTAGACTTGGTACACACAGATGTTTGGGGACCTAGCAAGGACCCTTCCATTTCTGGTTCAAGGTATTATGTGTCCTTCATTGATGACTATAGCAGATGGACCATTTTGTACTTTATGAAGCATAAAGATGAAGTGTTTAATTGTTTCAAAAGGTATCTTGCACTTGTTGAGAATCAAACAGGTAGAAGCTTGAAGAGACTAAGGTCAGATGGTGGAGGAGAATACTTCTCCAATGAGTTTGAAGATTTCTTGCAGGAAAGAGGCATCAAGAGAGAGATCACTACAAGGTACTCACCAGAACAAAATGGGGTAGCAGAAAGAAGGAATAGACTTATAGTGGAAACAGCTAGGTCTATGCTCAATGAGAAAAAGTTGCCAAATTACCTATGGGCAGAGAGTGTGTCCACTGCCACCTATCTCATCAATAGGTTGCCATCCAAATCACTTGATGGCATGACACCATATGAAGCATGGCATGGTAAGAGACCCTCTCTAGATCATTGCAAAATCTTTGGATGTGTAGCATATGTGCATATTCCCTCACAGGTAAGAGGAAAGCTAGACCCAAAGGCAGAGAAATGTATCTTCATTGGTTATGATTTGAACCAAAAGGGATACAGATTCTACAACCCCACAAACAAAGGGTTTAAGGTAAGCAGAGATGTCATATTTGATGAGAATGACTCATGGTATGAGAATGAATGCAGGAAAGTGAGTCTACCCTATGACATGGAGGAAGACTTTCCAAAGCTTACCAAAGAAGAGCCAACTCAGCAAGAAGATTCAAGCTCAGATGATGATACCATCAACCTTGAAGAGTTCAAGGCTTGGAAATCCAAAGGAAAGATGAAGATGAAGCAATTGGAGGACAAAGCAGAAACTTCTACCCAAGCTATGAGAAGATCTCAGAGAGAGAAGAAGAAACCTATCAGATTTGGGTATGACACATCACTTGTAACTAAACACTCTGTATATCTTGCAAAAGACTTGTTGAATGAAGAACCAGGTACCTATGAAGAAGCAATTACAAAGCCAGAATGGAGAGAAGCAATGGATGAGGAGATAGAAGCCCTCCAAGAGAGTGATACTTGGGACTTGATACCCAAGAAGGATACTATGAAGGTAATAGGATCCAGATGGATCTACAAATTGAAGAAGAATTCAGATGGAACAATTAACAGGTACAAAGCTAGGTTGGTAGCCAAGGGTTTTGCACAAACCCAAGGCATTGATTATGAGGAGACATTTTCTCCTGTGGCCAAGATGCCAACTATCAGAGTATTGGTGAGTGTAGCTGCATCCAAGAATTGGAACATGTACCAATTGGATGTGAAGAATGCATTCCTAAATGGATGGATATCTGAAGAAGTCTACATGTCACAACCACCTGGCTATGAAGATCCAAGAAAGGTACATTATGTTTGTAAATTGAAGAAAGCTCTGTATGGTTTGAAGCAGGCACCTAGAGCATGGAATTACAGATTGACCACCTACCTCCAAGACCAAGGATTTGTGATGAGCAAAGCAGACACTTCTCTATTCATAAAGAGAAGTAGTACAGAGGTAATTTACTTATGTGTTTATGTTGATGACATCATCATTACAGGTAATGATGTCAATGGGATTAGACACATCAAAGGACAGATGATGAAAGAATTCAAGATTAGTGATCTTGGATTACTAAAATATTTTCTAGGTCTTGAATTGATCTACACAAACTCAGGTATCTACATTACTCAAAAGAAGTATGTACAGGATATGGTCAAGAAGTTTGGTTTGCAGGATGCTAAGGTATCTACTACTCCAATGGAGGTTAACCAAAAGCTAAGTGCTCATGAAGGAGAAGAACTCAAAGACATTACAGGATATCAAAGTATAGTGGGTAGTTTGAACTATGCTACCTTGACAAGAATTGACATAGCATATGGAGTAAGTGTGCTTAGTCAATTCATGCACAAACCTAGAGTACCTCACCTAGAGGCAGCAAAGAAGATCTTGAAGTACCTCAAGGGAACTCAAAGTCATGGTTTGTATTTTCCTTACACATCAGACATTGATATTAAAGTCTATTCAGATGCAGATTGGGCAGGATGCAAGGATGATAGGAGGAGCACCTCAGGGTACATTTGTTTTGCAGGAGATAAGCCAATCTCTTGGTCAGCTAAGAAGCAACCTACAGTGGCATTATCATCCACTGAAGCAGAGTATAGAGGACTTGCAAATGCTACTCAAGAAGCTATCTGGTTGAAGCTTCTATATACAGAGTTAGGTCTATTCACAAGACCACCTATCATATTTGGAGATAACACTAGCTCTCTTCACCTTGCAGCAAACCCAATTTATCATGCCAGAACAAAGCACATAGAGGTTCATTACCACTATGTGAGAGAGAAATTGCGAAGTAAAGATATACAATTGACATATGTATCTACTAATATGCAATGTGCAGATTTACTTACAAAGGCATTGGATGGAACCAAGTTATGCAGATTCAAATCTATGATTGGATTGCAGGAAGTAATTGAAGAATGAAGAAGAAGACTTAAGCCAAAGTGTTTGGCTTGAGGGGGAGCTGTTGGTGCAAACAAGCCTACACACATTGGCTTGAACCCTTGGACTTATGGAAGACTAGCATGGATAAAGGTTTATCAAAGCTTCACTCAAAGCAAGGCTCATGTGAACATATGCTTATATGTTCTTACTTCTTTACCCCTTGTAAAAGTCTAAGTAACTTATCAGTTGGTTGTAATCACTTTAAGTCACTTACCTACCACTAGAGTCGTGGATTTTTTAATGTTGAGATGGAGAGAATATCTCCCTACTTTTAGAGGAGAGATTCAAGGGAGCCTAACTTTGAATTTCAAATTCAAATGAAGACCAAACTCCTATAAAGGATGTACTGAAAAAGTCGCGGGTTACACTCTCATTCTAGCTCACTCCCCGAGGCCAAATCTCTTTGTAATTCATTGAGTGTGAAGGTTACTCCATAGCCAACACCACAATACCTCATATAGCTCTGCTTGGCAAGCTAATGAGATTGTACAAACACATTTATCAATAGAAGTATACATTCATCATCTCTGTTTTGTCTGAGTCACCTACTACAAGTCTGACAACTTCAAAGAAGCATTGCTCTGGATCTACTGAACCAAATCAAGTGTTCTATAGCTCATTGGAACCAGCTCAAAGTATACTACAAGCATACAAAATTTCAAAGGATTCCATTCAGCCATTTGGGAGAAAATCAAGTCGAGGTGCACACTGGTATTTGTCTGCAGAGTTCCTGAAAAGTCGGGGGTAGATATAATTTTGCTAAACTTATTTCTCAGTGCATACTTTATCAATTGAAGTGATTTCACTTGTGATTGGTAGCTTACTAAGGTACATTGATACTCCCAAAAGGAATTGTTCCAATTTTAAGTGTGCTGGACACACTGAGTAAAAGTCTGAGCAGGTATCATTACAGGAATAGAAGGTTTTGCTCAATTTGTGAAGTACCAAGTTATCTGTTTTGATTTGGTCATCACCCAAATCATCCCCAAAGTACATATATGGTTTCTTTATGTCATTAGGAAGCTAAACTTGTGTACTAAGCATATCTGGAAAGAAAAGAGGGCAGGTGTGAAGCAGGTTTTGCAGCACCAACTGATTTCTTGAGTGCATCCATCCATCACTCTCAACAGTATTTACATGTTTCAAGAAGTATTTGGCACTAGTTGAAAACAAAACAAGAAGGAGCTTGGAGAGAATCAGGTCTGATGGTGATGAGTACTTTTGACATGAGTTTGATCTATTTCTACAGGACAGAGGCATAAAGAGGGAAGTAACAACCAGGTATACTCCTGAATTGAATGGAGTGGTAGAGAGAAGGAACAGGTTAATCCTTGAAGCAGCTATGTCTATGTTAAATGAGAAAAAATTACCTAATTATTTATGGGAAAAGGTTGTTTCCACATTCAACTATTTGTTCAATAGGCTTAAATCCAAATCATTGGATGGTATGACACCATATGAAGTATGGAATGGCAGGAGACCCTCATTGGATCACTTAAAAATATTTGGATGCATTGCCTATGCACGCATCCCATCACAAATCAGAGGGAAGCTTGACCCTAAGGCTGAGAAATGTACATTTATTGGGTATGATCAGAATCAAAAGGGATATAGACTATACAATCCCACTAAACAAGGCATTCATAGTTAGTAGGGATGTAGTATTTGATGAGAATAATTCATGGTTTGAAGATGATTGCAGGAAAGTCAAGTTACCATATGATTTGGAAAATGATATTACAACCCTCACTCAAGAAGATCAAAACTTAGCAGAAGACATCAACTCATAGGATGAGGAGCAGATTGATTTCAAAGCTTGGAAGTCAAGAGGCAAGTTCAAATTCAAGCAATTAGATGATCTACCTGAGTCTTCCAATCAAGCTTTAAGAAGATCACAAAGAGAAAGTAAGAAGCCCATAAGGTATGGATATTAAAAGAACTTGGAGAAGCTTGTAGAAGGTAGAAAAGTGTGTTTCAAAGCGACGAAGTTTGGTCTAGCCAAACAGCACAAGACTAGCCCTTGAGCTTATGGAGACTCAAATAGACCTTATAGGCATGTGATAAGTGCAAAGAAATGCACTATGTACTTTGGAGCATCAAGGATAAGAATTCGATACAAAACAGATAGGTTTGCATATCAACTAGCTCAAAACAATTACTATCTATGGAAGAGACAATGAACTTCAAATGCCCATAGCAACCAGCGTGATTACAATTAGAAAAAATCATTTTATGGGAGTTATACACATAGGATCGAGTGTATAGAATGCACAAAAGTATAAGGAATAAGCAAAATATGCTATAGGAATGAATCAAACATTCACCGGTGTTACTTCCTATTTTTCACGAATATGCAAAGATTGACCCCGAGATAGGAAACTGAGATTTCTCCCAATCTACTAAACAAAATGTTTTCCCAATTTATAGGCATAAATTAGACACAAATACCTTTCCAATGAGCTATCTTACACGGAATTTGAAGCTCTGAAAGAGAGCAATAGCCTCTGCAAGATTACTATTGGTGAAGAAGATGATGCAAAAAAGTGAAGGAGCAAGACAATGATGGTCACAAGTGTATGTATATTGCTTGCATGTATTGTACAAGTGATTTCAAGTCTCTATATAGACTTTGGTTTTGCTCCATGACTTCTACAGTGGAATTTGAATTCAAATGAAGATGGGAATGGTTGTCGAAGGGAATCAGTTCACTTTCCTACAATCTAGGAAAAGTGAAGATCTAATTTGATCTACTTTTAAGTGATTGATTGCTTGATTGAATGCAAGTCAAACACCACAAATTCATGGGATTTATGCTCTATCTTTCTACTTTTACATGTGTAAAGCTCAAGGCTTTTACAATGGTAAAATATCCATGAAAAATCTTTTTTTAAAAGTACAATAAGTGAGCATAAATAAAAGAGCTCTCCAATGGATATTCTTTCGACGTCATAGCCTTTGATGTAGATCAAATCCACCTCAAGCATAGTGTAAGCTTGATGTTCCAATAGCTCCCCCTCAAGCTAAAGTATGCTTGAGTCTTCATTCTCTGATAGGTTGAATACCTGCCATAGCTTTGAATCTACAAAGCTGTATTCCATCAAGTGCCTTCGTCATCATATCTGCTACTTGCTTTTCAATTGGAACAAAAGAAATGTCAATCTCCTTTGTCGTGAGCTTCTCCCTGATGAAGTGGTAATGCACCTCTATGTGTTTGGTTCTTGCATGGAAAATAGGGTTTGTCGCTAGATGCATGGAGCTTACATTATCTCCAAATATGTAAGGCTTGGAACTCACATGTCCCAAATCTGTATACAATGCCTTTAACCATATTGCCTCTTGAGTTGCTATGGTCAAGCCTCTGTATTTTGCTTCCATTGAGGATAAAGCAACTGTTGGCATACAAAGCAACAAAGGAGTCATGCACAATACGGCAACAAGGCCAGATCATTTTTTCCCATAGATTATGTACAACCCAAGTGATTTTAATCACTACACAAACATTGTAAATCCCGTTTTTGGTAGATTAGACTCCATTTTGTGCAAGCCGAGGAGTCCTCGAGCTTGAGGAGTATTAGAAGTACCATCGTACCAAATTTCATAATTTTTAGACTTCGTTTGAGCCCTCAAATAAGCCCTGGAACCTAATTTTTAACTAGGCCGGACACTAGGTCTGGACAGGGCCAAAAGCTAGTCAAAAACTATAAAAAGAGCTAGAGAGCTCATTTTTTGAGGTTAGATTGTAATTGAAACGAACTTGTAAGAGCTTGTGAAAGTAATCTAAAGCACTCCATTGATTCTCTCTCTTTGTCTTGCCGTGTGTGCGCGCGTGTGTGTATGTGTGTGCATGCTTGTATGCTTCTCACTCACGCACTTGTGCCGCCACTTGCTCGAGGTCTTCATACCATCCTCACGTCTTCCCGGATTGACATTAAAGGAGGTGCTACTCATCACTGAGCTACACCAAATTTTGGCGCCGTTGCCGGGGATCGAGCTTTGAGGACGAGCGTGTGATGGTAAGACGTAGAGTTGACGCGTTGGAGTGGTAGGTATTTTCTTCACTCTCATCGAATTTCTTTTACTTTCTTCACCATCTTCATCACCATCATCATCATTCCCATCTCCCACCTCCATCTCCATCATCGCAAAAATTTCAGTTTTTGACTTTATCCCCATCTCCACCTCATTTCCCTCATTTCACTTGTGAGAGAGAGCGAGAGAGCGAATTTGCATGCGCTGTTTTTGCATGTTTCTTGAGCTATTTTGCAGGTTTTTTGCTGTACCATCATCCCCAGCAGTGTGCGCAGGTACGACAGGCTCTGCACAGTTCCCGAGACGACGATCTCTGTCTATCGCGACAGACAGAAAATCTTAACATTTTGTGAATGCATGAGTAGCACTGTAACCTACACCTTGAGGGCATTCTAGATCACTAGAAGTTTTTCAAAAATTTGCGTTTTTTCTGTCTATCGCGACAGACACCGTCTATCGCGACAGACACCGTCTATCGCGACAGACAGCCCCCACGATAGATTGTGTCTATCGCGACAGACACCGTCTATCGCGATAGACAGGCATTTTCGGCAAAAAATTAAGGAGTGAATTTTTGGAAATTTAGGCTAAATTTTGGGCATATTTGCACTTTCATGTACTCATCTACTTACGAAGGCCTTAGAAAATGCATTAAAACCCCCGAAAGGTTCTGTTTGTCTAGTTAACCCCCTAAACCCTGAACGGTCATAACTTTTTCATACGAAATCCATTTTCTGAGCTCTAGGGCTTGTCGGAAAGCTCGTGACATATACTACACGCCCTCAACTGTTTTTTATAAGAATAACGCGTTGATTTTCAGATAGGATATTTGGAAGTTGACACACTGAGGGGTAGGAACACCAAGGGAGCTCTAGAGTAAATTTCTAACAATGCAAAAGGGGGAACAAGGGTCATTAAAAAAGTGTCTGAAATAAATTGTCTGTCAATTGAAAGCTCTACTTGGAGCTAATCTTGGGATTTATGCAGGCCTATTGAGAAGCGACTGAGAGTATCCAAGCAACGGTGTGGCACACGCTTGAGAATCAACTTCTCGAGCACTAAAGAGCAAGGTTCGGCAAGAAAGGTCGGAATATTCTCAACTCCTCTTCGTCAATTCCTAGCTTAGGCTAAGAGCGATTAGAAGTAGGAGCAAGTCAGGGCGACGATAGGCCACTATCAAGTTGAAGACTACTTAAAAACTCAAGTTCAAGCTAAAAACTTAATCTCTGTACTGTCGACAACATAAAGGAAAGAACCTAACGTGGAACGATCAACCTGAAAGTACGGAGAACATTCAAGTATTCCTGACGACGTAATAACAGATAAGACTTTAAACACGAGGAATAACTAAAAAGAATCAAGTGACTGGTACCAATTGAGCGGCAACGAGGTTGTACTCTGGAAAAAATTTGGGGCTAATCAGATAGGCATATGAACCTTAGATCAGGACGACACCTAGTAAGAGAGAGACAAAGCCTTAGATCTTCAGAGGCTAGTGTCAACCACACTGCTAGGTCCTGGGCCCAGCAGTTGAGTCACCACTCTCATTACCCTAGCTCGGATACCAGTGAATCAGGGATGTCTCAAGGCATGGATAGACCTACGGGAAGTTCAGGTATGCCTTACTTGTACAGGGTGGAAGGCCCTTACAAAACACAGTTGGAATACCTTAGGACCAACCGATTAGGTGCGAGCATCTATGAGGACGGCCTAGGAAGATCTGTGGTCCAGATTAAAAACCCTGACCAATCCATAGGACTAGAGCACCCAGCTGTCAAGTTTGAAAACGGTGCATACCTGGACAAGGAAGGAACCATATACGTAGTCACCAGTCATCCAGATAGGACAGATGAATTTGGAAATGTAATTTCAGAAGCGGACTTAGGTGACTTGGAACAAGGAAACATGGGAGTGGAACCTAGAACCCCTCGAGGTAAATCAGTTCTCACTAGGATTATCACGCCTGAATGGGTCCCCCAAGACAACAAGAGCATAGAGTTGCTCCTCAATCGAGAAACTGATGAAGCCTTTTGGAGGTATAAGTCTAATCAGCCAACAGACTTAGGAAATATCATGATCTATGAGTTTAAGGATCCGGACAGCCCAGGTAGAGTGACTTACTTAGATCATGCTTCAGAACGGATCTTTGGGGTGACAGAAAATGATAGACATGCCTACACTTGGAAGGGCGAATTTATTTTCCCCCAACCTAGATCAAATGTATCCTATGGTCACCCTGGGGCTGGAACTTCCCAAGCTCATGGTACGCAAAGAGACAGAAGTAGAGATAGACCGGAAGTAAGTTTTTCCAACCCAGTGGGCAGAGAAAGAACGAGAACCGAGACGAATAGGGTAGAACCCGAGATGCAGAGAGCCCACAGGAACCAAAGAAATGTAGATGGATTCCCTCTGCCGAGACCTAGGGAGCACACAAGAACTTTGAGACCCACCCAGCTAGTTAAGTCCATGAAGAATTACTTTGACGGCACAGGAGATCCCTATGATCATGTGGCGGAGTTCAAGCAAGTCTTGAGAGCCGAACAAGTTGAGGATCTATTCACGCAGTACAATGCCTTCGGTCTAACCCTGAGGAATACGGCACTTACATGGTTTCAACCATTGGATGAGCGCCAGTTCAGGAGCATAGACCAACTCCTAGAAGCATTTATTATTGAGTTCTCCAAGAGTGGCATAAGGCACAACACCTCCTCACTGATTCACAGCTTCAAACAAACCCCTCAAGAGACTGTGAGACTTGCCGGAAGAAGATTTAGACAATATCTTGAAAGGTGCCCTATTTCGGAGCTACCCACATCTGCTAAACAAGTAGCCTTATTCCTTGATGGATTGCTGAGTACGAAATTGAGATCCTACGTGTATCTGAAAGACCCTAGGACTATAGAAGAGTGTGTACGTATGTGCATCGACATTGAAGACAACCTAGGAGAAGAGCTAGAGCTGTCCAAAATTTACAAAGATTCAGATAGTGCATCTGGTCAATCTTCCACACAAGCCACATCAATTGAGGAACTGGCCGAAAAAGTAGCCCAGAAATTAGGTGTGACTAGCAAACAAATTCCAAGGTTTGCTCCTGTGAAAAGGTGCTATACATGCGGTGGTGACCATATGGCGAACGTCTGTCCCATTATGGCTCAACCCCAAGTAAACCCTAGTAGCCAGTACTGCACCATAGAACGGAGATACACCAACCACACAGCACAAGATTGCCCATACAACAAGCAGGCGGTTAGGCAACCCTACCCTCAGCCCTACCAACAAGGCAGATACCAGAACCAGTACCCTCCACAACCATATGGCAGGCCACAACAAAATTTCCAACCTCAATATCAAAACCAACAAAGGCCTCAGCCTGTGCTAGCACAACAAACCCCAGCCCCAGCTAATGTGATTCCGGTAAAGTATGCTGTTGCAGAAGAAAACCTGAATAGAGCTATAGTCCCTGTAACATCCTTGATCTCTGAAAATGACCCAAGTGATCATAGCTTTGATTCTACCCATGTGGATAGCCCCCAGGCTTACTACATGCAGTCTCCAGAACATGGTGAGTCCTACTATAGTGAAGAGCCGAACGAACCTAGTTGGGAATCAGATTACACGAACGTCATGTATACAAACCCCAATCCTAGGCCTCAATCTAGGCAAGTCAGACCTCCATTCCCAAGAGGGCCGTGCTACAGATGCCAAGGTGATCACCTCATTCGTGATTGTCCCTTACCTCCGCCTACACAAACTCAGTCCGTGACTATCCAAGGCTTTTGCCAAGACTGCGGAAAAGAGCATCTCTTACGAGATTGCCCTAAGAACCCCAATAGCATGCCAAAAATCACCCCTATCAACGTTGTTGGGTTAGTGGTAGACTCCTCAGGAAGTGTCACTTCCACTGCACCAGTACAGGTAGTCACTCGAGCTCAAGCTTTGCAGCAAAACCAAGGGGTAGGCCAGGAAAAGAGTCCAGATGCTAGCGATACTGAGAGCCAAAATAAAAAGAGAACAAGAGCTTGGAAAGATAGCCACGAACGTATGAAAAGGCAATGGGCAAAGAAGATGAGTGAACTTGAGGAAAGTCTACGAGAAACCAAGGCTAAAATCATAGAGATCACATCTCAACCGCACTCTCACACGTTACCACCGCTACCATCCCCATCACCCTCCACCCCTCCACCCTCTAAGACAGCCCACGTAACCCACCCACCACCCCAAACAGGATCGGTATTAGCTGATCCCACTCCCGAAGACATAGACATGATGCTTAAAGCATATCAGGCCAGAATCCAAGAAGGGCCAAACGTCACGGATCATGACAAGTGCTATCCTAGAGCTGACCTAGAGATAGAAAGAACCAAACTATGCGCGAAAATGGTCGCATTGGCTCAGACTATGTTTGAAGCCAGTCGCCTTTTCAATTACTCAGGCTCAGCCAAAACGCAATTACACTTGGATGGATTCCTAGAGAAGTTAGAGAGGATAATTGCAAGATCTGACAAGGAAGAAAAAAATCAAGACCAAGAAAAAGCAAGCAAAAACAGGAATCAGTCCCAATCAGAAGTGTATGTGGCCAATGCCCCTAAACCGGACAACTTCCCCTCCGTAGAAAGAATAGAGACGCCAATAGCACAGCCAGAAAAGGAATCTACCCCTCAAAGAAAGGGAAGGGCAAGAGAACGGGTAAGCCAGCCTCTTCAGGAAGCCCGTGGGCCTCCTCAAGAAGCTTATATTCCCCCCCAAAAGGCAGATGAGCCCCCCTTGAAAGCTCAAGTACCTCCACAGGTTGCCTACATTCCTTCTCAGGGAATGTGTGAGCCTGTTCGGAAAAGTAATAGAATAAGTAATCCTCCCCAAGAAGCTTGTGCTCCAGCCATTTGCGAGAACGAGGAGAGAGTCAACAATAGAATCAGCCCTCCTTCACAGGTTGCTTATGCGCCCAATTCTACGGAGCCAGACACTTCTTCTTCTATGAATCGGTTTGCACCAGACTTCCTACGAGAGATTCAAGAAGACAAATGGGATAACGAAAGCGAGGTCGCCCCTCCTTTTGAACTTGTGGACGATGCACACGACCAATTCCCACAAGACATCCCATCTATTTATGGGGAGCATGAGAGTGTTCAGTCTCACGAGAGATTAGACTTTGAGTCTAATTCCATACAAGAGCTACCCCACTTCACAGGCCCATGGGAAGCAAAGTCCACATGTATGAGAGCACCCACAGTCATGGTAAGGAACGACGACTCAGTCATTCCTAGGAACACAGAGGTAGTGAAGAACACTAATGTGCAGTGTAATCTCAGGTTAGAAGAGCTACTCAAGGTTAGACCTGAATTATGGAAACATGTAGCCAAACAAGTACCAGAGATAGCAAAACCTCGTTCCCAGGTAGGATCCCATAGGACAGTGCCAGAAATTCCCTTGGATAAGATCGGGGATATGTGTGAAGGTGAAGAAGGGAACACCTATCTTCCCATCACCTACCAGGACTACACCACGAAGGCAATTTTGGACTCAGGTGCAGGAGTTGCAATTGCCACTACCTCCTTATGGAAGCGTTGGGGCAAGCCAGCACTCAGGCCAACGAGAATGAAATTGCAAATGGCAGATGGTCACATAGAGAGACCCCTAGGATTGCTAGAAGGAATAACTCTCACCACTTGTGGTGTCGAGTTTGAACATACCTTTGCCATATGTGACTTCAGCAAAAATCATGCCTATGAGATGATTTTGGGAAGACCATTCATGCGACAGTTGCAAGTGGTACAGGATTGGGGGACCAATTCTTTGTACCTGCAGCACTTAGGTGTTACAACCAAAGTCAATCTCAAGGATTATTCTCATAGAGATGTCCCTCCTATCCAGTGGAATCCCATCCATAGAGCTAAAGATGACACAGAATCGGTGCATTCCATAGGGTCTGGATCCTCATGGATGCATGAAGACACCCACTTATGGATGTGCAAGGTAGCAGTAGAAGAAGAGAAGAGAGAGAAAGCCAGAGAGGTAGGTGCGAAAGAAACCCATAGATCAATCCAAGACCCAGCCTATGCACCTGTAGTTTTTCCAGACGAAGAATTTGAACCTCACGGTTGGGCAGAAATCTTAGCAACAATGGACGTAGCCATCAACGAAGAACAATGGACACCTCACTGTGATGAGGATGGCTATGATATTTCAGTCTTCTCCATAGAGCCAATCATGGGAGAGGCAGTTCTAGAAGAATGCGAACCTAGCGCTGATGCATTTGAGGATGCAAGTGACTCCGATCTAGAGTCAATCATTATGGACCCACCATTTGCATCAGATGAAGAATACTTCCATGAGGTAGAATTTCAAACCCAGAGGCATGGAGAGCTGACAAATGACGTAAGATTAGCAACACATGTGACCCCTAAGGAAGAAGGAAAGAAACGAAAGAAGAGAGAAGCCTTACCAGAAGAGGAAGAATCTTTGTTTGAGGTCCCAGAAAATTTTAAGAAGTATGAGATAGATGACAGGAGAGTCATGATTAGAATGCCCAAACGAGAGGCACAATCAGGAGAGGCCTATGATAACAAAGAAACTACCAAGAAAATCGTAGTGGCCCTAGAAGAAGGAGAGGAGAGATGCACGTATATAGGCCATGACCTGACAGAAGAAGAAGAGCACGAATTGATTGCCTTGCTAAGAGAATACAGAGATGTATTCGCTTGGAGTTACAAGGATTTGAAAGGGGTTGACCCGGACATATGCTCGCACACCATCCCCATGACCTCAGATGCCAAACCCTCTAAGCAAAAGCCTTATACGTATAATGATAATTACGCTGCTAAGATCAAGGAGGAGATAGATAGACTGGTCGAAGCTGGATTTATCTATGAAATTGAGCACACTGAATGGGTATCCCCCATCGTAGTGGTGCCCAAGAAGAATGGCAAGCTGCGTGTGTGCATTAACTTGAAAAAGGTTAATGCCGCCACAATTCGAGATAACTATCCGCTTCCCATAACAGAGCATCTCTTAGAAAGAGTGGCAGGCAAGGAAGTGTACAGCTTCCTTGATGGATTTTCGGGCTACAATCAAGTAGCCATAGCTCCAGAGGATCAGCATAAGACAGCCTTTGCCACAGAATGGGGCATTTTTGCTTTTAGAGTAATGCCATTTGGGCTTACCAATGCACCAGCCACCTTCCAGAGGCTGATGTGCCATGTGTTTAAGGAGTTCCTGAGGAAGAGTTTAGAAGTCTATGTTGATGATCTTTGTGCTCATTCCAATGTTAGACAAACTCATATTCCTGAACTCAGACAAATCTTTGACAAATGTAGAGAATATCAAGTCTGCCTGAACCCAGAAAAGTGCGTTTTTATGGTCAGGCAAGGCAAGATTCTAGGACACATAGTGTCAAAGAATGGCATATCTACAGACGAAGAAAAAGTGAGAGCCATAGCAGAGCTACCGAGGCCAAAGAATGTCAAGGAAGTACAAGCTTTCATGGGGCATTGTGGTTATTATCGACGATTTATACACATGTATGCTGTCATTGCAAAGCCCATGTACGGACTTCTGACAAACTTTGAGTGGACGGATGAATGTGAGAATTCCTTCCAAGAGCTTAAACGAAGATTATGTTCAGCACCAATCTTGACCACACCAGATTGGAATAAGCCATTCCATGTTCATGTTGATGCGTCCAATTATGCCATTGGATGTGTGCTTGCACAACCTACTGGTGAAGGTAATATGGATCTTCCAATTGCCTATGCCAGTAGACAATTGAATGCGGCTGAACGGAATTACACCACTACAGAGCGCGAAGGATTAGGCATGGTATATGCAGTCAAGAAATTTAGACACTATTTGCTTGCAAATAAGTTTAAATTTTTTACTGATCATCAGGCATTGTTATACCTAGTAAACAAGCCATGCAATACGGGAAGATTAGTAAGATGGTTTCTCTTGCTAATGGAATATGATTTTGAGGTCGTGGTAAGAAAAGGGAGGACTCACTTGAGAGCAGATCATCTCTCTAGACTCACGTCTGGAGAAGCCCCACAAGGAGTATCAGATGACCTTCCTGATGCTTACCTATTTAATTTGGAGGTGGTGCCGCAGTGGGCTAAGCCTTTGGTACCAGTCTTGACATACGGGCCTAACCATCCAATGGTAAACACACGGAATAGAGAGGTTGTAAAAGCCCAAAAGTATCACATCATGGCCGGAAGCATGTACAAGCACACAGATCAAGGGATCTTGGCTTGTTGCGTAGAAGAGGATGAGTACGCTAAATGGTTGCAATTAGCACATGTAGGTGCATTAGAGCAACACCATTCAAAACAACGAACTTTACAGACTCTAAAAAGATTCGGAGTGCACTGGCCAACTATGGAAGCGGATGTCCAAAAGTTGTGCAAGGAATGCCCAATCTGTTGCACTAAACCACCTGTGGAACATGCCACTCTCTATCAAGTATCCATTGTGCCAGATTGGAGCGAACCACTAGCATCGTTCCTGAGGACAAACACATTCCCTCCAGACATGACTCTAGCTAGGAAAAGGAGTTTAGAACAAGAAGCCCAGGATTATTCACTCATTGGTGATAATCTATACAAGCGCGGTAAGGATGGTTACCTGAGACTGTGTGTCCATGAAAGTGAGTATCTTAAGATCTTAGAAACTGCTCACCAAGGTGTAGCAGGAGGACACTTTGGACCGGATCGGGTGATCAAGGCAATCCTATTTGCGGGCTTTTGGTGGCCTACCCTTCACATGGATGCACATACCTATGTGAAACGGTGTGATGTTTGTCAAAGGAATCAGTATCCTATACGCAAAGATGAGATGCCATTGAAACCTATGATGGGTGGACGTGCATTCTCTAAGTGGGGAATAGACTTCGTAGGTCCTATTAATCCCCCAGCTAAGGGTTCTCATGCGGAATACATCATTGTGGCAACAGATTATCTCACCAAGTGGGTAGAGGTAAAAGCTACAACCAAGAACGATGCTCAAACAACTGCCAAATTCTTGTTTGAGAATGTATTCACGAGATATGGACTACCTATAGAGCTTGTAAGTGATAGAGGCACTCATTTCTTGAATGAAGTTATTGAAAATCTACTCCAAGAATTCTTGGTAATACACAAGAAGTCTGCCCCTTATCACCCTCAAGCTAATGGTCAAGCTGAGAGCACTAATAAGATTTTGTGCAATGTGCTGACAAAATTAGTGAACACTAAACGCTCTGACTGGGACAAACAGCTACACCATGCTGTTTGGGCATACCGAGTTGCCTACAAAACGGTACTCCAAGCCACCCCCTTTCAGATGGTATTTGGCCAAAACGCTGTGTTACCCTTGGACTTCCTGATCCCTACATTGAGAGTAGCACAAGAGCACGAATGGACAGGTCATGAGCTCTCCTCTAGGATCTTTGACCTTGAACGATTAGGGGAAACGAGACTGAGAGCCGCTGCAGGGATATACGCAGCCAAGAAGAGACAGAAGGCATACTTTGATGCCCACGTGAAGGATAAAGGCTTGAAAGCAGGAGATCTAGTTTTAGTCTATACACTAAAACAACACGCGAGGAAGCTAGAAAAGAGAGGCTACGGACCTATGATCATCAATAGGATCTCCACGAGCGGAGCAGTACAATTGGCCACATTAGAGGGTGATGTTCTCCCAAATTATATTAGCGGTTGCAGAGTCAAGTTGTATCAGGAACCCCTCACGGAGGAAATGCTCAGTCGACTCAACACTGCTAAGAAACGCAAAGAGGAAGAAAAGCGAGTTCGAGAAGAGGCTCAAGCTGAAGCTTTAGAACGCATCAGAAGGATGAAATTACGAAGGCAAGGTAGAGATCAGCCTGGAGCGAATGACTATGCAGACCATGGATTTCCTATGGCCATGTGTGAAGTCGCAGGAACAAGCATAGGATAATTGATAGACGTCCTTTCGTAACCTTAGATATAGGACACGGAAAGAGTGCAAGGACCGTAAGAGCCTTGATTGACTCAGGTGCAGCCACTAGTGCTGTTAAATTGTCTTACTGCCAAGAATTACAATTGACTGTCAATCCTGTGGAAGCATATCTTATAGGATTGGGAGGAGTGGAAACCCCTTGCATGGGCGAGGTGGAACTTCCCCTCTACATTCACGATGAGGCAATGACCGTTAAAGTACTAGTGTGTCAAGATGAGGATCTCACTGAACCTCTCGTCTTGGGTCAGGATTGGATCTATGACCAAGCAGTCAATCTAAACCTAAGAAGTGGACTTCTCCAGGTTTGGCTCAATCATAGTCGAGTCACAGTAGAATTAGACAATGGAGCACTCAAGGAGCTAGGAAAGGCACAGACTCCTGGTCCTTCCAGGGGTACACATGAAGATGACCATGCTGTTCTTGTTCAAAACCCTGTGTTGCAGAGGAATGATATTTGCAAAAAAGGAGTCAGGGATGCAACGGAACTCCCTTCTTTTCCAAAGGCCAGAAGGAGGCAGCAACCAAAGGCGGATCACAAGCAGAAGAAAGCAGAGTACTACCTATGTCCGAGATCAAAAATACCTGCGCAGCAGAATGTCCCAGAAAATAAACCAGGTGTGGGTGCGGAAAGGCAAACGACCGGGCGCACCACCGTCAACTACACGGGCAAAGCCTCTTATTAGTAACCAACAACACGACGCTAATAAGAAGTCTGTCAGAAATTCTTCTGCTAAAGTAAAATCTATTTGGGTGCCCAAGAAGTCGATGAAGGCAAGCCCACAATCTAGACAAATTTGGGTGTCTAAGGCTTGCTTGAGGGCACAAGTAGTTACACCAAGGCCACAACCTATGCAGCATAACCCATCTACGAGTACAACCAGTATTCCCTCGTGCTCAACACTTAGGAACACACCAAGACCCATGAGCATGCATGTAATCACTTATAAGTGGGTCCCTAAAAGGCCCCACTCCCAAACAGCGACACCGACACAGCTCTCTGGAGTCTCTACGAAACCGAAAGCAAAGGCCATCCACTGCATTTGGCAGTCTAAGATCTGTAATAAACCCCCCGACCCCGATTTGTAAATTCACCCCACTTACTAACGGCATTAGTCTCCTAGGAATACACAAACGTTAACTACACTCACTGTCTTCGTGCACTTACTAACCACTAACTCACCATCTACCTCATGTTAATGTTGTAACGGGGACAACAACGGATTTATTTTGTCCATTACGATGTTAACACATGATTCTATATTCTCACAGAATCAGAAAGCAAGAAGAAAAATGGCAGAAGCGACAGGTTCGGGCTCACAAGTAGGGATACTTACTGTAGGAATTGATGTGGATAGCCTACCCGTGGATGTGCCCCCGACTGAACGACCAGTGGAGATGCAACACCTCCAGCAACTCCCGGTGCCAGATCCACCTACAGGAATCACGGAAAGAGTTCATGCGAATTCTCATTGGTTCAATGGCATGCCCGGTCCATTAGGTGAGGCCAAGTATATCTGGGAGTCTAAATGCGAGTATGACAGATCATGGGTGCGATTCCAATTTTTCTCCAAGGAGTTCGAGACTTTACAAAACACAGAAGATCTACAGATCATATGGCAACGAGCAGGATTGGCGGAATATTTTGAAGCCCCACTACCTAAACCCGATCTCCTCCGATGTTACTATTTGGTCTCCACATTACAAGCTAATGAAGATAAGGACCAACCCGGATCATTTGTTCTCCCCTCATTGCTGGGCAACAACGAGTTGAAGAGGTTTGAACTTACTGTGGAGTTGGTAAGCGACGCTTTAAATATGCATGGCACGCATGTACCCTCAGAAAAGGATGCTCTCGTTCCCAACAACATGAAGGACAGGAAAGTAGTGAAGCTGAAAGACATGGCAGCCCTCACCCCAAATGTGTCCATCCCTCTCCGCATGTGCATGCAACATTTCGCCTTCCCCGGTCAAGACCGATTCACACAACCACACAAGAAGATCTGGTTTGCTCTCTACTTGGCGGAGGCAGGTGCGCTACCTATTAAGCTACCAGTGTGGATTATAGATCAGTTGTATGAAGCGAACAAACGGGCTTCTAGGAAATTAGTGGTGAACGGATGCTGTGCACTCACACGCATCATTTACCGATGCTTGGCATATGATGTCCCCATTGAGCGTACCTTAACTTGGGCACAATTACAAATGTTTAAAAGGCTCAAGACATCCACACATCAGTCCAAGCGCATGAGGGGCGCGATTCCGTGTGTCCAGGCAAGGGAAGTCCTGACTACTCCTGAGGCATCACCATTAAGAGAGGGCACTGTACCTCCTTTTACCATTAGGATACCCAGGTCGGAATCTGACACTACGACACAACCCACCCCATCGGCTCCTCCGGTTACACCTGAATTCGAGTTTGCTGCCACTGGAGAGGCGGAAGGACTGGACCCCCAGGATTTCGAAGCATTCCTACAAAGCACACAATTCTCTGATGTAGAGTTTTATTCAGAGGCAGAGGAGCAGGGCACATCCTCACGAAGAAGAAGAAAGTCTACAGACGGTAGACATGTCCATTGGAGTGACACTCAGGAAAGTCAACAACACGGACATCCGGAAGAAGAAGAAGCGTATGAAGAAGAGACCACTGAAGCCCCAGCATATACAGCCGAACTCCGAAGGCTGTATCAGATTATGGAAAGAGTACGATCACAGCAATTACTCACTGAACAGAGCAGCAGAGTACTTATGACTCAGTTGTTGGAAGAAGCGGGAGTTGGCTCAGAGTACAGGGAAGGTCTCTTATTGATGGCAGAAACATATGGAGTTGTAGAAGCTGTGCGCACTGCCATTCAGAGGCCTTCAGTTCAATATGACCCACGAAGGTTCCAGACACGACCTCGCTCAGGTAAAAATATACAAATTCCCGTTACAGTTGCAGAAGAGCCGACTACTACACCTGAAACTATCAGAACAACCTCCCAGACAGCTAGCCAACAGCACCCAGCCACCCATGAGGAGTCCACCGAACCACTACCACCTACTCCCCCACCATCACCTCCTAGAAGAGAAACAGTAGAAACCACATCGACTACTCAACCCACCGACCCCACCTTCATCTTCCGTACTCCGATCTCCAGTGCCACCCTATTCTCTACCACTGATAATCCTATCTTCGAAGACAACCCCAACACTACACAATCCGCCGAACCCCTCCTAGACCCTGCCCTAGGGCAACCATCCCCAACGCCCTCAGCCACGGGTCATCCTGACCCTAGATCCACATTCATGGGCTTCCCTGCTACCACGCAACCCTTTCAGCCCTCCTCAAATTTACGACCCCAACCCCCGATATCCCTCTCTCCATTTCTACAATCCCTCCAGGACATTTTTGCTAGGGCTTTTCAACCAGGCCCTCAACCATTCCCTGTCTTTTCAGCTCCCCACCCCACGTCACATCTATTCACCACTTCCACACACACACCACCTACCATACCAATGTATATGGCAGGCCCCACACTAACACCCACTCCTGAAGGTATGGACATTTCACCACCCACGGCACCTCCACCCACGGTTTCACCTCCTCCCATTCCCCCTCCACCAATTTCACCCACACACACAACTTTCGTAGACACATCATTCACTCTCTCCCTTCCCCAATTTCCTTCCCATGCATCTTCCACAGTAAACACCCCCCACTCATCTATAGGTAATGCATTGGACACCATGTTGGCTTGTATATCAAATTTAAGAACAGATTACATTCAGCTCCAGCAACAAAATGCACGCCTGCAAGAGCACTCAGCGACACTACAGCTCCGCCTTGCGGTACTAGAAGAGGAGAATGCTCGCCTCCACACACAGTTCCAAACCCTCCAAGACGCCCATAATATATTGGAAGTACAGCTATAGAACGTAGATCAGGAAGCAGTGCAGGTGGTAGAAATTCACCTACGGACACAACTGGAACGCAACTCAAAACTTCAGCGAAATATGGCGCTACTTAAACGCCATCTTGCGGCTGCTCAGGAAGAGAACAGACGTCTGCAAATACAAAATCAAGAGAACCTGGAGGCAGCTATTGAGAGCACACCGGGGGCACCCATCAGCCCATCCAAGTTTCAAGCAGTGACCCCCGATAATATCAAGATTATATTGGAAGATTATGCCATGCTACTCGAAGCACATGATAAGCTATCGGAGGAGCTAGGACAACTGAAGCAGGAACACCAACAAGGCCCAACAGCTGCCCCTCCAACCACCCACTCTGCAGCTTCGCTTCCCTCCGACGCAGAGGCCATAAAAGATCTCCAGCAACAGGTAACTGAATTGCAGACACGCCTACTACAATATGAGAGGCCATCTTCCCCTCCGGAGGCTCCCACGGACGAAGAAGTTGTGCAAATTCCTGTGGAACAAACGTTTGATGAAGAATATGATCCGCAACCATTCCCAGGAGGCCAACAAACAGAAGAAGCGCAGGACACGTTTGAGGCACCACGGCCGCCATGGTTACGACAAGTGGAGGAAATAGGGACCTCGCATGAAGAGCGCACCGTAGTGCAAAATCAGGCTATGAGGGTCATAGAGGAGACTGTTTTACAATCAGATTACTTCAAGAACTTGTCATCGAGACGCCTGATCCTCTCATCGGAACTCCAGTACAGGCCATATTATATTATCTTGGCTGATTATAATGCAGAAATACAAAGAGTCACGGGTCAGATTCCTACTTTTGCGACCCAATTTCAACCTGAAGACCTTCCTCCAGAGGTGCGAAAAGGCAAGATTCGTCAACCAATATGGCGGCAGAAACTTTTAGAGACTTATCCACAAATGCTACGCACATGGAACAAGGCGCCGTTGCACCTCCTGTACAACCCATGCTACGGTCCAGTCCCCCGCCGCAGGTCGTGGAAGGCATTTAATATCAAGGTACAGAACAATGCGCAATGCAAGGAATGGCTGAACTACCCGTACATCGCGCCACCACAAGGACCACCATCGGTAGCATATATGATGGGGACCATTCGCCACTGGATGCCGCGCTTGAAGCCCATGCAAGATGTAGCAGCGCAAATGATGCTTAAAATCTTAGATATGATGCAAGTAGTGCTGAAGACCTTTAGAAATGAAGCCGCACCACAGGTACGTCTTCCGGGGTTTAGCAATGGAAATTACGACTTGGTGTATGACATGAGCACCACCCCCAGTATCCGTGTGGCTTACGCTTGGCATGCACGCATCAAGTACCTCCCCGCCTGCTACAAACAGACCTTCGAAGAAATGTTCAGATCAGGTTTCTGGGAGTACCACTCGGAGATTTTCGCACCAAAGCCGACACATCTACTTCAACTGTTTGCTTGTGAACAAGCAATGTATTCAGAGTACTACACCACCCCGCAACCAGAAACCCCCGGTGCAATAAATTGGGAGGCATTGGAAGCCGATCTAGCCAGAGGCTTAAGGATAGGAGAACATGAACTGGCCACCAATGTCATCCAATATTACATCGACCACCCGCGCGAACAAAGGTCTGTCAGGGGCGACAGACGCTAGGAAGGGGGGAGTGTTGGCATACAAAGCAACAAAGGAGTCATGCACAATACGGCAACAAGGCCAGATCATTTTTTCCCATAGATTATGTACAACCCAAGTGATTTTAATCACTACACAAACATTGTAAATCCCGTTTTTGGTAGATTAGACTCCATTTTGTGCAAGCCGAGGAGTCCTCGAGCTTGAGGAGTATTAGAAGTACCATCGTACCAAATTTCATAATTTTTAGACTTCGTTTGAGCCCTCAAATAAGCCCTGGAACCTAATTTTTAACTAGGCCGGACACTAGGTCTGGACAGGGCCAAAAGCTAGTCAAAAACTATAAAAAGAGCTAGAGAGCTCATTTTTTGAGGTTAGATTGTAATTGAAACGAACTTGTAAGAGCTTGTGAAAGTAATCTAAAGCACTCCATTGATTCTCTCTCTTTGTCTTGTCGTGTGTGCGCGTGTGTGTGTATGTGTGTGCATGCTTGTATGCTTCTCACTCACACACTTGTGCCGCCACTTGCTCGAGGTCTTCATACCATCCTCACGTCTTCCCGGATTGACATTAAAGGAGGTGCTACTCATCACTGAGCTACAGCAACTTTTGGTTGCTTCTTGGAACTCCATGACACAAGCTTTGAACCTGCAAATGCTAAGTAACCAGAAGTACTTCTTCTATCATCCTTAGCTCCTACCCAATCTGCATCTGAATAGATTTTGGTATCCAAATCTGAAGAGTAAGGATAGAATATACCTTCATTGATTGTACCTTTGAGATACTTAAGTACTCAATTAGCTGCATCCATGTGTGGTCTTCTCGGTGAGTGCATGAATTGACTAAGCACTCCCACACTATATCGATATCTGCCCTTGTATGAGTAGCATATATCAAGCTACTACCAAGCTTTGATATTTTTTTATGTCTTCAATTTTCTCACCTTCATAAACATTAAGTTTATGATTCATCTCCAAAGGTGTATCTTTAGGTTTTGTGTTCTCCATTTTGAACTTGAGAAGTAGATCCTAAATGTATCTCCTTTGAGTCAAATACATTCCTTCATCTGTGTTTATCACCTGCATACCTAGGAAATATGTGAGCTCACCTAGGTCATTGATTTTGAACTCCTCATGCATGTGTCTCTTGATCCTTTAAATGCCATTTAAATCATCACCTCTCACAATAATATCATCTACATATACATATAGATAGATAACCTCATCATGATCCCTTTTGATGAATAGAGAAGGATCTGAGTTGCTTGGCTTGAACCCTTTATCTTGAAGAAAGATAGATAAATAGATAGATAGATAGATAGATAGATAGATAGATAGATAGATAGATAGATAGATAGATAGATAGATAGATAGATAGATAGATAGATAGATAGATAGATAGATAGATAGATAGATAGATAGATAGATAGATAGATAGATAGATAGATAGACAGACAGATAGACAGATAGATAGATAGATAGACAGATAGACAGATAGACAGATAGATAGATAGATAGATAGATAGATAGATAGATAGATAGATAGATAGATAGATAGATAGATAGATAGATAGATAGATAGATAGATAGATAGATAGATAGATAGATAGATAGATAGATAGAGAGAGAGAGAGAGATAGATAGATAGATAGAAATGAGGAATTTTTCATAATAATCTACAAGCTACAACAAGTCAGACATAGAATGCCCATGTGGGGGGAAGAAACAAATGAGAAGATGTTGTACATGTAAAAAACACGCATAGTTGTTAAATGTAGATTATTTTCCACTTACTTATGAATTAAACTTGGGTCTAAGGAAAGGAGCCAGTACACAAGGCCTCCCAATACAACAGCAATTGCATTTCTTTCATCGGGTGCAAATCCGTCTTAATGGAAGTGAAATCGCTACTCCATGTAAAGCAGACTCTAGAGGATAGAAGCAAGTCAGGGACAAAATTTTGGTAATGAGGGAAGAGGGAAGTAAGAACACGTTGAACATGAAAAACAACAAAAAGTCATCGAACATGGATTCATTTCTAAGCAGTCATGAATGATTATTTAATCTACACCATTAATTCTTTCTATACTACAACTTTTTGACCTAGCTCTCTCTCTCTCTAACACACATACACATGAGGAAAACCTAAAGTATTATTTTCAGAAGTGCTTTGCACATGCTAAATCAGTGGACATAGTTAGAAGAGTAATTTTTGTGCACATGCCTCGATTATGAGAAAAGCTCGAGTAGTGGCGTTATGGAAAAGAGTCTCTCTCTCTCTCTCTCTCTCTCTCTCTCTCTCTCTCTCTCTCTCTCTCTCTCTCTCTCTCTCTCTCTCTCTCTCGACCTAGAAAGACATGAGATTATTGGAAAGGAAGTAGCATCGCATCCTTCCCAAGAGTTGGAAAATCTCTTTTCTTTTTTAAGCTAAAAGTTTTGAAACTATTGGCACATGTTCTCTCCATGTTCCAATATATATATCAAAGCACAATATTAGGGATACGTTATCGATAATATCTCGCTTCATGTCCTCCAGCTAGGTTTATTTGACATTGGCTTTTTTTTTTTGTCGTTCGAGCCGGAAAGTATGTTCCTCGATATTTTACAGAACTCTCATGAAATGTTGTTTGACCTTGTAAAGGAATCCCTCATCTTGAAAAAAACATGAAATATTTTGCCCAACTTAGAGTCTTCATCAAATATCATTCGATAAAAGACTTTCTCAATAATATTTAGATGAGTTTGCATAACGGAATTAAACGAATCGATGTGAGAAGTTAGTTCAAATCGATGTGAAAAGTTACATTGTCAACCCTCACTAAACCCTGCAGGACTTGAACCCAAGACCTGGCATCAGAGGTTGAAGAAACTCAACCACTAGGCCACAATTTGCCTTAAGAATGACAACAAGGTAATCAATTTCACTAACGTCAAGACATTATACATCTGATGCAACCTAACACTCTACTTTATAACTTTATTCCCCCCTTGGAAAACTTTTTGTCCCTCAAAAATAGATCTATAAACAACTATAGTCCAGACCTCCAACCCAAGGTCCAAATGATATGGAGCATGTTTTCAGCTCTGGCTGGATTCGTCTCTTATGCAAAGTGAAAGAGGGGAATTAATCTACTTTTTTTGGAAGTTATTTGTCCGAAAAAACTATCTGATCCTTTCCCAAATGATTCAAAATACCATTTGGCTTTGCACTTGATAAGCTCAATATGTAAGAGACAAAACTGGATTCATTCACTAATTTATTTTATTCAATCTTTCCACGTTGCTACAAAATCTTCATACTGTTGACTCAATGTATGACTTCATAGGTGTGAAGTTCTTTTTCATGCTCATGCAGAAACAATTTCATTGGAATAGCGTGTACAACAGATTAACGAAGTAATTCAATCTTTGTTTGATTTTGATCACATAAAAAAATGGGCAAATTCATGATCCATTTGGACGTTATGGTCCAAATCTCTAACAAGAGTGGATGTACTATACTCTCAAGAACATAGTTTTGGGTAGTTTTTAATGATAACCATTTTAGATTGCTTATGCTAGTATGCACATCATATGAGTATTATAAGATATTATATGTTGTATAATCTATTTACATGAATACCTTTCTATCCACCGAAATGTTCTTACACATGGGTGCATATAAATAAAAAAGAAATTGCTGCATAAGAAAATACCTGCTCTTTGATTTTTACATATTGGAAAGGTTAAATTTTATTATATATAAATTATTTTTCGCACATAATTTTACTTCACATTTCAACAGATTCTCTTGATTTAGTTGCTTAAACGAAGCCCTTCCGATTCTCTGTCCTACACAAGTAGATCTTATATTTGAACGAGATATGAAACTCAGCATATGCATGCAGCAACAAGATACTTAAAGGGTAATTTTTATTTTAAAAAAATATAATATTTCAAATTTAATTCCAAGGTTTTATTTCACGTCCTTTACACCGTTAATGTCGCCTTCTTTGATGATCCATTCATCCACATGTATAGAAACATAGATATAATTTTTTTCTTGGTTCTCTATAGAGTGCAATTATTCTTACTATGGATCCGAAAGTTAAGATATACTCAAACTCAATTACTTAACGTATATGTTGCTTTTGCGTACGTACATATATATGTACAAACACACATACATACATATATACATACTTACATTCGTACATACATAAATAAATAAATAAATATATACATACAAACATGCTGACATCATACAAGCATGCATACACACATACGCACACACTTACGTACATACTATACATAAACACATACACACATACATACATCCATACTTACTTAGTAACTTACTTACATCCATACTAACATACATACATATATACATACATGCATACATAGATGCATACATACATACATACGAACATATGTGCATACACATAAATACATTACTTACATACATATATACATTCAAATATGGACATATATGTCTACGTACATACAAACATAGATACATACATACGTAATTACATACTTACATACATCCATACTAGCATACATACATATATACATGCATGCATACATAGATGTATACATACACAAATACATATGTACATACACATATAACTACATTACTTACATACATACATGCTTCATATATGTACATACATACATATGTACAAACACAAGTATGTATACATACATACATAAGAACGTAGATACATAGAGGTGGATAAGTTCTCGATAATATACATTTGACATTGGTTTTTTTCGTTTTATAGTGCAAACCGGAAAGTATGCTCTTCGATATTTTACAGAACTCTCATGAAAACACTAAGTCACAACAAAGGAGAACAAAGACATATTCTCTTGTTATTTGGACCTAAACATCATGAAATCAAGCAAAAAATGCATTTCACAACCTTTAGTGAAAACCACTTGTCTCTTGCTCATAAACAATAGAAAGAAGCTTGATTTTATAACCTAAGAAGTCTGAAGTGAATAGAATAATTTTCTTGGGGCCAAGAAAAGCAAGTTCACGATCAAGTACCCCACATTATAACCTTTGAATCTAGAAAAATGAAATTCAGGAAAAATAATAATAAGTGAAACCTCTTCATTTACTTTTTAACTCTCTAGAAGCACAGATGATAAGAGTCTAAATACTATTCAAAATTTTCGTTACATGATATGGAACAAAATGTTAATGTTTTTCATAGGGCAATTCAGATAATAATCATGTCATTGTCTAGTATAGACATTGAGGGTAGGTTTTCTGCATACCACATTGAATATCACAAAGCATTTTCAAACTAACATTTCAAAAAGATGACCTTAAACAACCATAAATGTTAAACAATATCCACACATTGATCAGACAAGAAAGCTCAACATAGGTAAAGATAAGCACAATTTGAAACAAACACTTAGAATTATATTTCTATTATATTTCTTTTTCAAGTTAAGATATTGTTTACAAAAATAAAAAGCTTCTACAATAGAAGTTGATCATATTTCTCCTCAGGTTCATGCATAATATCATCTTTTGGAGCTTTAGAAATCATCGCCTATTTTTTTGCTCCAAGATTGGCTCTTGAAGGTCAGCCATGTCTCCAAGTTCATCTGCCAGTGGTGGAATAGGCTCCCTTGAAGCAGGTTGGAATCTTTCAGTATCTGCTATGTGCTTCCTTCCTACCTCTTGGTCCTCATCTGGGCATTCATTCAACCCATAAATCCTCATTGTTATGAAGCTCACTTGAGCTTCATCTTTCTCTACAGCTATGCAAGGCCTGAACATCTTTAATGAACAAGCGAGAGTCGGTCATGAAAAGGAAGCAAAACAATTAGAGGCACATCAAGAAACATGTTCAATGAAAACCATTACAACGACAATTACTTGTGCCAGAGAAAAGGTCGAGGACCTAGTAATCATCATTGGAAAACAACCGAATTAATCACATAATTAGTTTTTGTGGCTTCTCATATGGATTAACCAATGGCTTGTACCGATCCACATGATGAAGTTTCTTTGTAACTGCAGGGAACATGAGTACATTGGAGATTTCGTTCTCATTGCAATGTTCCCTGACTCTTCGTTTGCTTACTTCATCATAATACCCGACTGTAATGCATTCAACTGAACTCAAAAACCTATGCAAAGGAGTATGATTCACATTTGTCTTTGCCCTGCCAAAGAAAACCATAAGTAAAATAGAGTTCATCATGCATAAATCAGAGACCAAAAGAAGATAAATTACCATGTAAGACACTCCACAGCATGACATCTTGACTTCAAAAAAGGTAATACAAAAAAAGATTGGTCCCTGCTATGGAAAACCACTATCCTCCATAAAGGTGACATAGTCAATTCTACAAGATATGTAACCATCTTGCAAATCCGTGGGTGCTTGAATGGCTCGTAATCATTAACAAAGCCCTTCATTCTGAACCCATAGGGTATATCTGCTATAACAAGGAGTAATATTTTCTAGGTACAACAGTATATATATTATTTACATCATTGCAATATACAATGTAATATAAAGGTCGAAGGGGGTCTAGAGGGTTCAAAAATAACTTCAAATCTGACTCATCATCAAAATCAATTTCCTTAGCTTTCAACATAGACTTCTCGTGCCTTGCCCTTTGAATATGATCTAGGAATGGAGAGGGACAATCATCATTTGCATCAACAGACTTTGACTTTTTTGGCTTCTACAAAAACAAGAGAAGAAGAATGATTATTGGCACTCATATGATGGCCTTAATTCAATGCCTAGCATCGACCTGTGGCAAGAAGTCGATGCTTGGCATCAATTCTCCACTGAAAATCGATGCCAAGCACCGACTTCTGGATTATTGGCACTCATATGATGGCCTTAATTTGATGCCTAGCATTGACCTGTGGCAAGAAGTCGATGCCTGGCATCGATTCTCTGCTGAAAGTCGATGCCTGGCATCAACTTCTGGCAAGAAGTTGGTGCTTGGCATTAATTCTCTGGTAAAAGTCGATGCTTGGCATCGACTTCATGTTCACAAGTTGATGTTAGGCATTGCATCTCTACTGAAATTCAATGTCTGGCATCGACTTCTTGCCTGAGGTCGATGCTAGGCATCAAGTATCAACAGATAGTTGACGCTAGGCATCGACAGTGGAAACAAGTCAATGCCAGGCATCGACTTTCAGTAGAGAATCGATGCCAGGCATCGACATCTTGCCAGAAGTCGATGCTAGGCATCAAATCCCAACACAAAGTGGAATACATATTGCAGCACCTACCCAGTCACGGGATAGTATAAAGTATTTTGACAATGCTTTGTATGATGAGGTGGTTGGATACTCTTCTTGGACTCCACTCCAAGAGAAGCATCCCAGCGTCTTCATCATTACCTCCTAATAAACTTTGTATGATGAGGTGGTTGGATACTCTACTTGGAATCCACTCCAAGAGAAGCATCCCAGCCTCTTCATCATTACCTCCTGAATCTTCATATGTACTTTATGACTGCATTCCCAAATATGGATAAAAGCCAATGAGTTCAATAATGAGAAACACAAAGCAAAGAAGATTTTAGAAACTCTTACTTACTTATTGAGCTCAGTGACCATCTCTTCAAGACTTAAATCCTTGGAAATTACACTTGATAATGTTGATATTATCAAGGTGTCATCCTTGATCCCTTGTAGGGCTCTCCATGGTGTCAAATTCATATCCTCAATAGCCTCTTCAATGCAAAGGTTAAGTTTCTTTCCTTTTCCCTTTACATCCACCTGAAGATCTCGTCGTGATTTCCTCTGTTTTTGGCCCTTAATCTCCTTATTTTCCCACATTGTAAAAATCTTGTCCTAGAGATCCCATATTTCACATGTTTTGAATGTCAGTGGAAACCAAGTGTTGAATTTCCACAAGGCATCTGATTTCAGATTCTCATCGACAACAATCCCCACCTCAATAAGACATTGCTTCCTCATATTAGGATGTACTCTCCCAACATCTTTCCTTAGAGAATCTTCATACTCATGGTGGAAGAAGGGAATTTGCTCAATGGATGACATTTTTTGCATGTAGTCATTGTCATTATTATGGTCCCAAACCGAGAGCTTGGCCTCTTCAATAGTGAGTCCTACATATATCTTGCACTCGGCATACCTAAAGAAGAATTTGGTGGGGTGCTCCTTCACCAGCTTCTATGGGCCTCTGCAAAGTATGATCCACTAATCACATAGTGCGTGTAATCCTCAAAAAAAACCTCATTGAAATCTTTCGTAGAGTTGCATTCATTTGGGTCCACCTGCATCACCAGAAAAGGAACTACAGTTGCATGAGGATTGATCTTCGTCTTTTTCTTTAGGTTCTACACATGCAGATTATGTGGCTCGCTTATCTCAAGGCGCCTCCTCCATGTGACTGGATCAATTGGTGGTCTGTGGATAATATTCATGGGAAGGTGGAATACTTGCCCTTTTCTAACAAGTTTTCTCTTAGCAGTGTCTTCCCTCATCCTATTATGTTCAGTACCCAAGATTCCAGATGCATCTTCTCGAGCAGATGCAACGATAACATCCTCTGAGTTAGAGCTTGACTTAATGGATGCCTCATCTGTAGTTTTCTTCAACTTTTTGAGTGGTTTCTTCTGTACACATTGCTTACCCTTTACCTTTATTGGGGTTGTCTTCTTTTGCTGTGTTGACATTATGTTCCCTTGGATCCAAGACATTAAATCCCTGATAAGATTCTCAGAGTCCCTGCAAATATCTGCAAGCTTTTCTCGCACACAACACTCTGGGCACAAGGGCTCCATTTTGCAGATTGCATTCTGTAAGCCTTTAGATGTCTCCACTAGGAACACAAGGTTGTCTGAATCTTCATCCTCATAATCTACTTTGAACACCAAGCCATACTGAGAATCCTGCGTTGTCATGAACTTTCCCCTCCCATAGGCTCCTACAAACACCAAAAGAGTAGCATTTCTCTCTTCAATGTACTGAAGATGCCACTCCAAATCTTTCATGTCCCGAAGTGGTCAATCTTTCCTATTAACCTCAATTTCCTTCAACCTCTCCTTCCTCATTCAATCATCATCAATAGGTTTCATACTATTATGCCCACAGATGAAATGGCAATCGGGTTGTTTGCCCTCTCAGAGGATAATGAAGCCATGCTTTTCTTTCCTTTCATGGGGTGACCCATGCTCCTGTCATGAGGTTGTTCTCCTCTGCTCATAGTCACCTTAAGCTTCTTGACAGTCTTTTCCATTCTTTCCTCATTGTCCCTGAAATGTGCAGAAATGTTGGTTCTCTCTCTCTCTCTCTCTAAATATTATTGATCACGTATAGGTCGATTCCAAGCATCGACTTGCAGCACAAAGTCGATGCCAAGCATTGACTTGTAGCACAAAGTCAATGCCATGCATTGACTTGCACCTTAAGGTCAATACCTGGCATCAACCTCCACCCTAAAGTTGATGCCAGCATCCAGCTGCACCTCAAAGTGGATTCCTGGCATCAACTTGCAGTTGAAAGTCGATGCCTGGCATCGACTTGCAGATGGCTAGATAGCTCATGCATATCAATGGCAATTGGATGCCAGGCATCGATTTGCACTTGCAAGTCGATGCCAAGCATCAAGTTGCACCTGCAAATATCAACTTTGTAGTACAGGTCAATGCGAGGCATCAACTTAGATAGAAAATTCGATGCCAGGAATCGACTTGCATCTCCAAGTCAATGCCAGGCATCGACTTACACCTCCACGTCAATGCCTGGCATCGACTTGCCGGTAGGAAAATAGCAAATTTTCATGTAATAAAATTTTAGAGCCAAAAAATACATGAATTTTCTAAAATAGTAAAAGGGAATCTTTTTTGAAGCAAGAATTTTTGGTACCTCTGAGTATTATTGGCAGCACTCTTCTTCTCCATTTGCTTGTCTCTGCTTGTTTGCTAGGTTATGTGCTCTTTAGCTCTTAGCTGTCTATTGTTCTCTCTCATCTCACGAATTTTAGAAATGAGAGTGATGTCCTCCTCCACTATTTATGGGCATTTGCATGGCTTGAACTAGCAACTGACTAGATGTAACTAAATCAGACGATGCCCTAACCAGATTAACAAACTAGACTGTGTAGTTGAACCAAGAACCACTAGGTATGCCAATTTAGGGTTTGATAAGAGAGTTTATTCCAATTTAGGAAGCAGTAGCTATGTCAATTTAGGGTGTGATAAGAGAGTTAGTCCAACTTTTGTTATTTAGTGTCTTTTTCCTTTGAAACTGGTAGTATTGTAACTGTTGGAAGGAATAAAACAACTAGAACTTATTACTTTTGACAAGAAAAAGTTCATACATACTAATGTAGAGCTGCAATATTTGTCACAGGTTGTTGAAATTGATCACAAATATAATTGAGAAAGAGTTTCAAATCCACAATTGGCTATGATAAATAATCAATAATCCACAAATTGACTAAGAAAGAGTTTCAAATCCACCCTTGGACAATCAATAGACCAATAGCTAAATGAATATTAATAATCCCACAGCTAAAGGAATATGAACCTAGATGAAAAACATCACAAAGTAGTTTTCTTTTGCCAAGTAAAACACTTCAAATGTTATTTTGTTAACAACTCAATCATCTTGAGTAGATAGTAGGCCATTTTGAAGGATTTCTTTCTAATTCATCATTATTAGCAAGAAAGCATGGTGTAAAAAAAATATGAGGAAATGCATTAGATAGTATATGCAAGAACATTTGAGGCCCACAGGAAATAAAGGCCCAAAATAAATCAAAAAGTTAGTTGTGTCTCTCAAGGAATTTAATTTATCACTGCCATCAAATATTTTCTTTGTGCTCACCAATTTTAAGACAATCAATAGAGTTGGATAGGGGAGGACTCGTGTCCCTTTTCACCACATTCTTGTTTCCTTTCTTCTTTTAGGAGATCAACATACCATACTTTATTATGTATCTTAAAACTTTATTTTGTATCTGAAAATTTTATTATGTATCTCAAAAGTTTTTCAGGTCAGACTTGGTCAAAATAAATCACATAGTTAATGATGTTTGATCAGATTGTACTTTTTCTTAATCTTCATATCTACCAATAATAATTTGTGCAATCTATCTTCATATCTACTTGATGTGACACTTTCACTTGATGTTACACTTCCACCGTTTAAAAAGGTAACCCATCTTCATTTCTCTTTGAAGTAAGTAAAGATGAGCTTCATCTTTTCAGTAGATGCCTTGGCATCAGCTTCCTCTAGTCACCTTGATAGAAGTCCGAATTCGTTGTTTTTCAATTGATCCTCTCCTCACGAGTGATGTCCATGGCTTAGAATGTGTTGATTCTATGTTTTCAATTGAGCCATTTAAGTTAGATTCTCAATGCAATGTTGCTCAACTAAATGCACCTCTTGATCTCCCTTCTAATCCACCCATTGATCGTCCTTCTGATTCAAGTGCATGTGGAGCAAAGGATGTTAGCAAAGAGAAAGAAAGACAAAGCACGCTCACTCTACATTTTAAGAGAAGGCCTCGTTAAGTAAGTTGAATTTCAATTTCTTACTTCAGATAGACAAAATTGCATTGGATGTTTTGAAGCATTTTTGTGGTTTGAAATGTTTGTATAACTTAGAAATGAAGAAACTAAAGGACCTAAGAGAGAAATTCCTCCACTTAGATAGTGAAAGGTAGGATATATACCCTGTTTCTCACATGCAAATGATTAAGGATAACATGTCAGTAACGTGTGTTGCTTTTGAATATTACTTTAGTCAAGGGATGTGTTGTTGTAGGGCTCTATTTAAAATTGCAATGGGTGTGGGAAATTTTAGAATACATAAGGTTCAACAAGAGCTTATGAATGCAGATCTCATTTTGGATACATATCATGTTGGTACCAAAGGATCTATTGGACTTCATGCAATGAATTGGATGATGAACTATTTTAGCTTGCATTGTGAGGTTATGCCTACAACTAGAAAGTTACACTTGTAAGATAACTTTACTCATCGAGAAGTATTTCAAGTAATAAAGAAGATATGGAAAGTAGAAATGAGAAGTATGTGTTGTATTAACTTTTACTCGATTATGGAATGAGGAGTTTAATAATGTGACTATTCCTCATAAAGTTAGAATGGGTGAGTGTTCAGTTTGCACCACTTTGAAGAACATGGCAAAGGGGGCTACAACACCACAAGAAAAAGATAATTTTAAAAGCCTTATTAGGAACCATCGTGAGAGTCAAGCTTTAGAAAGAAAGAAAGCAATTCATCATCAAAGTAAAGCACTCAAAAATCTAGAGTGTTATATGTGTTTGTTGATTGATGGTATGGATCAAAAAAAAAAAACATGTTTGCCCCATTTTTATCGCATCCCTAAGGATATTGGAGATGAAGTCCTTGTGCAAATGCATTTGGTTGGTGCTTGGGTATACAATGGAACTGTAAAGTTCAAGGTCTTCTTCACATATCTGAATGTGCATAATGATCCAAACCTTAGGGTTACTGCCATTCATCAGGTTTTGCAATCATGGAAGGGTCTTTTGCCACCAACTCTGTATTTGCAGCTTGATAATACTGCAAGGGAGAATAAAAATTTCTACAGTTTTTGGATATTTATGCATGCTTGTTGATAGACAACTGTTTCAAAAGGTTAAGGTAAATTTCCTTTTGGTTGGGCACACTCATGATTACATTGATCAAATGTTCAGTATGTTCTCTAAGAGGTTGGCACGTAATAATGATTTTACTCTTCCAATATTATCTGAGTTGATTTTAGAAGCATATACTCCAAAACTTGAAGTTCAACACCTTACACAGATTTATGTCTATAAGCACTTTTGCTCAGTAGGCCTTGATAACAGTGCTAAGGTTTTGGCTCCATTGCACAATATTAGTTGCAACCATGTATTCTTAATGATAAGGGTTGATGACATAACCCTTTTATTTGCAAAGTAGTATTCATGTTCTCTTGGGTGGGAGCCTAAAGATGGATGCAGATTCTTGTTCCAAGTGCCTAATTTGTCTGTGTATGGTGCAAAACAAACACCATATGAAGATAAAAACAATATGGAAAGATGTGGAAATGTGGTTGATCAAAGTAAAAGGTGGATGCATGTACTTATTGAAAAGAAGAGACATACACCAAACAAACAGACTCAAGAAAGAAAAATAATATTTGAAGCACATCCACTCTTAAAATGGATGATGTAGATATTCTTGTTTATGATTTTGCCTTGACAAAATCACAGCACTTGAGGAAAGCAACCATCAATATGATAAGGCAAAAGCTTCTAGATGTATGTGGTACAGCTAATCATAGGCAAACAAGAAGATCTATGCATGATCCTATAGAATTTGGTATGTACTTGGATGAAGATAAAGCTCTTGTGGATATAGAAGAAGAAGAAGAGAGCTCTCAACAGTCTCATATTGAATCAAGTGCATCAGATGATGGGGGTGTAGACATAGATGAAGAAAGTTGTGAATTGAGTTGAAAATCCATAACATTTTTAGTGCTTATATAAATGCTCCGAAGTATTTTGCTTAACGAAACCATGTTCTATAGCAATTTTGAATAACTATCCAGTATCCACCATTGAAAACATGTTCAATGTTTAATTTTTGTATAAGCTTTTTTATCACTTATATATTTTTTATGTAGATTTTGGACGTCCATGTTAAATTGAGTTAAATCTTGGCCACATTTTGAGTGTTTTTTTTTTAAGAATTGACAAAAAATGTCATAAAATCACATGTTTTCACTTGATTTTTGAATCGTTCTCATTTGTTATGACTTGTTGTTTGAAATGTTGTTTGACCTTGTAAAGGCATCCCTCATCTTGAAAAAAAACATGAAATATTTTGCCCAACTTAAAGTCTTTATCAAATATCATTCAATAAACAAATTTCTCAATAATATGTAGATGAGTTTGCGTCATGAAATTAAACGAAAATTCATATGTAAGAGACAAAATTGGATTAATTCATCAATTTATTATATTCAATCTTTCCACCTTGTTACAAAAACTTCATACGGTTGACTTAATGTATGACTTCATAGGTGTGAAGTTTGCTTTCATGCTCATGCAGAAACAATTTCATTGGAATAGCGTGTACAGACTCATACGATGAGAACAGATTAACAAAGTAATCCAATCTTTGTTTGATTTTCATCACATAAAAGAATATGCAAGTTTATGTCCATTTGGACGTTGTAATGGGTAGGGTCATGGTCCAAATCTTTAACAAAAGTGAATGTACTATATTCCCAAGAACATAGTTTTGGGTAGTTTTTAATTATAACCATTTTAGATTGCTTATGATTTTTGATGTATGATGGCTTACCCCTTTTTAAATAAATATTTTTTTCTTTTAGAATGAACACAACAGTTAGCATTTTTTTCTCTCTCTTGAGCTTAGAGTTCATTTCCTCAAGAAAACATCCTTTTATTTCATGCCCTTTACAGCCTTAATGTCGCCCTGTTTGATGATCCATTCATCCACATGTATAGAAACATAGATATAATTTTTTTCTTGGCTCTCTATAGAGTGCAATTATTCTATATTACTTACTATGGATCCAAAAGTTAAGGTGTACTCAAACTCAATTACTTGATGTACATGTTTCTTTTGTCAAACTCAATTACTTGATGTACATGTTTCTTTTGTGAGTTACGATACACTACTTACATACATACATGCTTCATATATGTACATACATACATATGTACATACATACGTACGTTCATACATACATACATAAGAACTTAGATACATAGAGGTGGAATGTTTTTTTTTGTGTGTGTAGTCAAAATGTGTTTTTATAGGTGGAACAAATTTTTGCAGGTTGTTGTATGCTGTACACGTCCATTTTGGTTTATGTCCTAAGTGCCTTTTGGCTTATGGTTTGAGAGAATTTTTGGTTGATCATCTTAGTGCCTTATGATAATGTTTCCTAAGTTCCACACTCTTGAAGATATACCATCGATTGGTGGAGTTTGATTTTCCTATAGCTTAGTTGGGTAAAGTTATCTTCTCAATATAAATTTAGTTGGTTAAATATGTGTATTACATTTAAATCTGCATGTATGTTTATCTACGTATGTTTTTCTAATAAGTATGGTTTGTGGTCAAACAAGTGGGTGCTTGAATATTGCAGTTATCAATGGCATCTAGCAATTATGTTTGGGCCATCTAGGGGATAAAATAGCATGTCTTTGCAATCTCTGCAAGTGTCAAATTGTGAGAAAGATATGAATAGAGAGCTTGATTGTAAAGTTCTATTGGATGAAATATATGAATCACATGGAATAGGCTTAGTGTATTAAACTCACATAGAGCCAATTCATGATGCTAAGTAAGTGAGCAT
>CM035407.1:149835583-149858083 GCA_020310875.1 Ceratopteris richardii
CTAGCTCTTTTTATAGTTTTCTACTAGCTTTGGACAGTTTCAAACATAGTGTCGCACATGGTTAGGTTCTAGTGCTAATTTGAGGTATCTAATGAGCTCCAAAAATTATGAAATTTTGTAGAAAAAAAGTTCATAAGCTCCTGAAGCTTGAGGACTCCTCATCTTGTAGAAAATGGAGCATTTAATTACAAAATTGGTTGTTTACGATACATGGATAGTGATCAAAATCATTGTTGAGTACCAGATGGAATCATTGATATTTGATATTTGACAATTTGAGAAAATAATGCTTAGCACCACTTATCCTCCCATGCACTTTGCTTTACATACTCCCTCTTCTTCTATGTCTTTCACCTCCTCTAACTGCACCTTGGCCTTGTGTGCCCTTTGCACTAGCAACACTCCCTCTCCCTCTTGTGTTTGTTTTCCATGAAAAACATTTGTTGAAGGGAGTGACCAATATAGTTCTATAGGAGGTCTAGGGCTTGGGAGTGTTCATTGATCTAGATGTCACTAGCAAGATCTACCTCCAATCATGACTAGTCTATAGTTATGAGTGTGTCTAGTTGCGGATACATGTAGTGTGCAGAGTATTGCGGTTTCTTGCACATGAAGAGTTGTAACAAATGTGTTGGCCAGAAAATAAACTATTCTAAGTGATAATCCTAAACTAGTAGTGAACATAGGAATCATATGAATTTTGATTTTGGTAGAGGGGCACCGAAGTATTAGTCAAGTCCTACCCACTCCCAAACGGGTTTTTGTTCCTCAACATTTTGAAATGCCTCGAACTCTTGTGAGAAGAATTGAAATTGACCCCACCTATTGTCGAACTCCAATGCAGACTCCACGATGTATGGAGCATCTTCTAAAGCTCCTATCAAGCCTTGAAATCAATGTAACTTTGGATTAACCCTTTCAGTGCAACCTGCAAGTGGCTCCTCAATTGGCAATGGGCCTTGAAAACTTGCCAAGTCAGGTGGTGTTAGTGGGGGATAAGCTTCAGCAAGTAAGGATCTATAATCAACTTGCCTCTCACTTTGACATGCCACAAAGGGGTCTGATGTCTGCATGTCATATTGCTGATAACCAAAGAGATCTGTTACACAAGGAAAACATATTAATATGGAAATAGACTTTGATCCTAGTATGGTGATACATATGTCCCTTTCCAATAGTGACATGCTTCCTATGTAGCCCTTTGTGGTCTAATGGTGCACTTTTTGTACTTGTGCCTAATGCATGCCCTAGACTTCTAGTATGCATAATGTGGATAATGCATGAGCTCAACATGTTTTGAAGTTTCAAAGGTATGTTACAAGGTTTTCGAGACATGGATTTTTTACAAGGTTGATTATGCGATAGGGATTCCTATGGGCTTACATGGTGAGGTGAATGAATTATACATTTTGTTAGGTGATAATGAAAGTTGTTGGTTTGGGAGGTATTTAGGCACCCATTTCCACGCATTCCTAGGAGATTTCTTACAAGGGGTTTTATTCACAACGGCTTTTCTTTTAGATGAATAGTAAAGATAGGAGGGCTCATAACTCCCTAAGGTAGATGATATGGAAGGAGGAATCTTGGCTTGCAAGCAAGTCATAGGCACCCAAATGTATGAGCTATTAGGGCATGCCATCCTCGACTGCTTGGGTATCCAAATTTGTTGAATTTTTAATGGTTGAAGTCCTCCGTTCATTGTTGATTTCTGGTTGTTTTTTACATCGATTTTTCTAGAGGTTTGTAGGCGATTGTCACTTCTTATGATCATTCCATGGTTGTTTCTTACATTGTTGTGCTTGATTCATCTTCAAGGGGCTTTTCTTTGGAAAAGAATGGGGCTCCATCACTTGCATGACCTGTCCATAAGGGGGGAGGCATTCTACACAACAAATTTAGGGGTACATGCATAATGAGTGGACTTTGAGCTAGAGAACTCGTGGTTCTCCAGTTCCACTATGACACGTTGCTTAGCAACCCAAACGTGAAGAAGACATTGTTGAAGGTTCAAGTTGATTGCGTGGTTGTATATCCAATCTTGGACTGATATTAAAGGTTTTTTGAGATCTGCATCATGGCAAACTAATAGCTTTACTATCAAGGGGACATCCTATATGAGGATAGGAACTTCCACGTCACAAATGCAAGGGGTTTCCACACCTCCGAATCCTATGAGGTATGTGTCAATCAGATTCACTTGTATTTTTATGTCTTGACAACACGAATACCTAATGGCACTAGTGCTAGCTCCTGAATTAATGGAGGGAATGCTCATCTTGATTATTTTTCCCTTTCCTAGCTCTACTTAAATGAAAGGTCTTCGATCCACTATGGAAGGGGAGGTATTCTTTCTAGTTTAGCACATTGTCATGTGATATATGGGGGCATCAAATTTGAAATTGAGAATTACAAGGTGAGGCTCTTCAATGTTTAGCACAATGGATATTTTGGCATAATCCAAACCAAAGATTTTTTATGTAGATCAAATCCACCTCATGCATAATCAAAGCTTGATGTTCCAACAACTCCCCCTCAAGGTAAAGTATGCTTGAATCTTCATTCTCTAATAGGTTGAATACCTGCCATAGCTTTGAATGTACAAAGCTTTATACCATCAAGTGCCTTTGTCATCATGTCTATTATTTTGCTTCTCAATAGGAACAAATGAAATTTCAATCTTCTTTCCATAAGCTTATGTCTTACAAAGTGGTAATGGACTTCTATGTGCTTTGTCCTTGCATGAAAAATTGGATTTGCAGTTAGGTGCATGGAACTTAGATTTGCAGTTAGGTGCAGTTAGGTGCATGGAACTTACAAGTCCCAAATCTGTGTACAACTCATTGAGCCATATTGCTTCTTGAGTTTCAATAGTTAGGCCTCTATATTCTTCTTTAGTTGAAGATAAATCAACTTTTGGTTGCTTCTTCGAACTCCATGACATCAATTTTGAACCTGCAAATGCTTCATTAAGTGTCCCTTTGAGGTACTTGAGTACTCTCTTTGTAGCATCCATGTGTGGCCTTCTAGGTGAGTGCATGAACTGAATAAGTACCCCCACACTATATGATATGTCTAGTCTTGTGTGAGTAGCATATATCAAGCTACCAACTAATCTTTGATATTCTTTAGGATAATCAATTTGCTCACCTTCATAGACACTTAATGGTTCAATTCCAAAGGTGTACCTGCAAGCTTTGTGTTATCCATTCTAAACTTGAGAGGTAGCTCTTTAAAGTATCTTTTTTGAGTTAGATACATCCCTTCATCTGTATAAATCACTTGCATACCTAGGAAATATGTGAGCTCACCTAAGTCACTGATTTTGAACTCCTCTTGCATGTGTCTCTTGATCTTTTGAATGTCATTCAGATCACCACTTGTCACAATAATATCATCTACATATACACATAGATATATAACCTCATTGTGATCCCTTTTGATGAATAGAGAAGGATATGGGTTGCTAAGTTTGAACCCTTGATCTTGAAGGTATGTAACAAGCCTCTAATTCCAAGCTATAGGAGGTTGTTTCAATCCATACATTGATTTCTTAAATCTGCAAACATAAGATTCATGATTAGGGTTTTCAAAACCTTGAGGTTGTCACATGTATACCTCTTCACTTATCCAACCATTTAGAAATGCATTTTTTTACATCAAGTTGGAGGAGTCTCCAATTTCTTGCAATAGCTACACTTATCAATGTTTTGATTGTAGTCATCTTTGCAACTGGTGAGAATGTTTCATCATAGTTCGAGCATCCTTTGGTAACTAATTTTTCCTTGTACCTACAAATTGAACCATATGAGTTTCTTTTAACTTTATATACCCATCTACAACCAATTATCTTTTGATTGGATGACATTGAAACCAAATCCCAATTGTCCATCTCCTTCAACGCATCTATTTCTTCTTTCATGGCCCTTTCTCAATTAGGGTTTCCCTTTGCCTCCTCATAGGTTGAGGGTTCTTCTAAAATTGATTCTTTTGCGAAGGAGGTTGGATGCTTTGTAACAAATGTCGAATCATATCCATACCTTTTTGGTTGTTTATTCTCTCTTGTTGATCTTCTAGGAGCTTGCTTAGAGCATTCTCCACACTCTTGCATCTTTGCTTTGCCTTGACTTCCATAATTTGTAATCCTTTTCCCTTTCATCTTGGTCATCATCTGTATCACTTCTTGGATCTTGGACCTGTGTATCATGTTTGCTTCCTAATTGATGAGAATTAGAATCAAGATCATATGGTAGAGTTACCTTTTGTTTGTCTTCATCATATCAAGACCTATGTTCTTCAAACACAACATCTCTACTTGTAGTGAATTGCTTGGTTGAAGGATTATAGAACATGTAACCCATTTGAGTTGATTCATACGCAATAAACACTACATTTGTTGCCCTTTCATCTAACTTACCTCTTATTTGTGATGGTACATGAACATAAGCTAAACAACCAAACACCTTGCAATATCCTATTTTTTTCCATGAGTCATACTTCATAAGGATTCATACCTTGAAGTGATTTGGATGGTAACCTATTGACAAGGTGCTGCCCATAGATAATGTGGCAACCTCTTCCCTTCAAGCATTGTTATGGCTAATCCAACCAATGTCTTGCTTCTTCTCTCTGCAATTCGATTTAGTTGAGGAGAGTACCTGGTAGTCACTTTTGTTTTGATACCTTTATCCTACAAGAACTCATCAAACTCTTTGGAGAAGTATTCTCCCCCTCCATCATATCGGAGCTTCTTGAGTGATTTACGTGTATGATTCTCCACATGTGCTAGATACAATTTGAAGCAATCAAATACTTCATTCTTACTCTTGATAAAGTATAGAATAGTCCATCTACTACAATCATCAATAGATGAGTTATAATACCTTGATCATGCCAATGAAGGTTCTTGACTTGGTCCCCATAGTATGTACTAATTCCAATAAGTTGTTGTGGATGTAGCCTTTGTGGTTGAATGGTTATCGTTGTGCCTTCCCACTCTAACATGTATCACATCTATTGATCATGTGTTGCTTTGATATGTTTAGCAGTCCTAGTACACTTTGATCCCTACATATATCCTTCAAGGTTCTATCGCAATACTTGGGTCAATATTTCCATAGATTTCATTTTGGGTTTACCAAGGATACTCCACAAAAGAATGATATTCTTGTTATTTTATATTGGCTAAGTAATATGTCATATTTCATTTTCACAAAAGAAATATTGAAGGCTCTACAAGTGGTGTACTCTTTGTTGAGAAAAGTTTTCAATTTTATGGTTTACCCAAGCCCATTGTTTTGGATAGGGATTCAAATTTTAGAAGTCATGCTTCATGCGTATGTTTTTTCAAAGCAAACAAATTAGAATATTTCCCTTCCTTTGGTAGAATTTTGTTATCATAGTTGGAAACATAAATCTATTCAATTCACACCTTTTGAGATTGTTTATGGATATATTCCATTTAGTCCGACTATTATAGAATTGACATGTAAATCAATAAGCACCTCACCATTTATCACTAATATGCAACCAAATTCTCAAATTTCTTATGCTAATCTTCAGCAAGATGTTGATAGGGCAAAAGATTTTATAGATAAACATCATAAACCACATACCTTTCAAGAAGGTGATCATGTGCTTTCATAAGTTCCTTTAGTCTTCATTGATAGTGGGATAGAAATCCAAGTTTTCACCTACATGTGGACGTTAGAAAATAATAAATAAGATCAATTATGTTGCATATAAATTATAGTTACTACACTTGTAAAATCCATCGAGCATGTTTTACACACAAGGCTATCAATGCATGTGCCTTTGCATTGTTGGAGTTCATGCGAACAGCATAAGGAAGAAGAAGAAGCTTGGGTCACAACGCACAATACCGAATTTATTACCAAGAGAATTGTACAAAGATTAGTTACCCATTAGGGTTATGGGCGTATATACAAGTCAAGGGGGAAAACCTCCTAAAGAGGGAAAAAAGTGTTCGAGTGTTCCTAGTGTGTTCACACACATCACTACCTAAATATATCAACAAATCTACCCTAGGAGTGATGCGGTGAACAAGGATCTAGCACTCATGTATAAGGAATTGCAAAGCTATGTGGAATCAATCCACCAAAGGAGGTAAGCCTAAAGATTTGTGAAAAGCTTCAAACTTCTTCCTAGGCAGAGCCTTTGTGAAAAGGTCTACAATGTTCTCCGGGCACGTATGCCAAAATGATCTCTCCAGTAAAGAACCTCTCCGTGACATAATGATAGTGCACCTCAGTGTGTTAAGTGCGAGCATGGAACACCAACTACCAATGTGCTCTGACTATCAGTGGAGATGGTGGTTGTAGAAGACTGACCAACACCCAAATCAACCACAAGGCGTCTGAGCCACACACACTCAATAGTTGTTGTGAAAGCTTCCTTATACTCATCCTCACAACTAGAAGTGGCCATAGTAGGCTGCTTCTTGCTCAACCAAGATATGCATGAGCTACCAAGCATGAAGCAAAAACCAATTGTGGACACACGAGTGTCATAGCAACCAATCCAATCACAGTAAAAAACAAGCATGTAAATCTAGCTGTAGTAATTCCCCCTTAGGATAAAACAATCCAAGTAGTCGTATACCACTCAAATAGTGAAAAATGCGCTTAACCACCTGCCAATGCTTGACACTTGGGCAATGCATAAACCTCTTCATCCGCGAGATAGCAAACTGAATATCTAACCTAGTAATGCATAAGTAAATCAAGCATCCAATAGCCTATTGATAGAGAACAGCATCAAATGTATCCCCAGCATCATGAAAACTCAATCGTAAACCTATCTCCATAGGAGTAGCAATAGTTTTGCAATCTTCAAGGCCAAAACCCTGCAATAATGTGTCAATATATTTTTTTCGACAAGATGTTATTCCGCCATCAACATGCATAAATTGAATGGCCAAATAATGATGCAAATGCTCCAAATCTGACATCTCAAATGAGGTATGCAAATTAGCCTTAAAATCAACAATATGCTTCTCATGAGGACCAGTGAGCAGCATGTCATCAACATAGACAACAATGATCAGAAGCACATCATTTGCACACTTAACATATAAGGCACTCTCAATTAGATTGTTCTCAAAACCATGTACAATCACATAGGCATGTATCTTTTCATAACAGGCACCTGGTGCTTGCTTCAAACCATATAATGCATTTTTCAATCTGCACACTTTGTTTTGATGCCCTTTCTACACAAAACCACAGGGCTAAAAAACATACACTTCTTCATGCAAGTCATCATTAAGAAATGCAGTTTTAATGTCCAACTGATGTACGTTCCAACCACGATGAGTTGCAAGTGCAAAGATGCTATGAAAAGTAGTCATTCGGCATGTGCGAGCAAAGGTCTCATCAAAATCAATGCCTCTTTCTTGAGCATAACCCTTTGCAACAAGCCTAGCCTTATACCTGTCAACTTTTCCATTAGGCTTATGCTCCCGCTTGTATACCCACTTAGTGCCAATGGCCTTCTTACTAGGAGGCAATTCACATAAAGACCAGGTACCATTTTTCATAATAGCATCATATTCTGATTGCATAGCAGCCATCCAATTTCATAATTTTGTGCTTCATCAAATGAAACAAGCTCATTCTCATCACAAAGACTAGATCCAGCCATACCATAGCAATCTTATGTAAAAGAAGTACTATGAGAGCCTGAACGAGTACGATATGATAGAGATGCATCTAATTTGCTATCACGCAAAGTATTCACCATCCATTTTGGCATAGTTTTTGCCTCCTCAATATCAGCTCTCTCATCAACAAGTGCATCATGTAAATCTGCATCAAAAATGGAATGATCTACATCATCACATGAAACCTCTAAAGGCTAGGAAATTGCCTTTTTTGGACCAGAACTAGACTATCCACCTATAAAAAGAGGCAGTAAAGTGTCATACATATCTTTGGAGCTAAAATGTCTCCTTAGTACATGAATGACCACAAACATCACTGTGAACAAGCTGTAATTTTTTAGTAGCTCGAACTTAACCATCTTTCGAGAACGAGGAACGTTGCATTTTACCCAAAATACAGCCTTCGCAAACATGTTTACCAGGTTCCTCAAGTTTGGGTAGAGAGGACACCATTTCAGATTTCTACAAGCATAGCAAACTAGCAAAATTCAGATGACCAAAGCGTGCAAGCCAAATCTTTGCATCTGACATAGCCTGAGAATCATGTACTGCACATGCAAATAGCTTTGCTTTCAACCATGGCTAGTGACCAAATACCCTCATGCAAAAAATTGACTATATCTCAAAATGTCGAACAGAAACACCCTATCAAGCTTTGCTAAACATGTAGCAAGCTTTGAGGCGCTTGTAGTGTCGAACTAAAACCTATATATATGTTTGTACAAAAGGATAAAATTTCTTGCATAATCACTATAGTAGTGCATTCAGAGCCCAAAATGAGCCCAAATTCAACTTCGATGCCACAAAGCAAAATTATTTTGAACTTATAATCACCTCGAGTATGGTCACCAATTTTCATGTGATTCTAAGACAATGACTAGAGGGACTAAAGAACTCAAAAGTAGTAAGATATGAACTTCAATAAAGCGAAAACCCAATTCACAATCTGTAAGTCTGATGGAAACTCTAACTATGTGAATGGGTTTGAAAGGGGGATAAAACCCCAATGCACCTAGTGGAAATGGTCTAAGAGTTTTGAACTTGTACTTCTATGCTCCGGAACCATGGTGTGTGAGGGAGCACAAATAGAAGTACAAATAAGAGCGAAGAAGATCGAAGCATGAACACACACGATGGTTGGAAGAGCTCTCTGTTGATAGAGGATCAGTAATATGAGAATGACTGAAGTGAAATCTAAGTGAATCCCTAAGTACATATACCACCACATATGAGTACATCATGTAGATGTGGTTACATGGGGAAAGGACTCTAGTCAGCACAAGAGTAAAAAATGCCCATGTACAAGGAAATTCTTCACATCAAAGATATTCAAAGGACACATGAGTGTAACAACTATCATAACATACAACCTTCACAAGCATGACATAGGATGAATCCCATTTTATGAAGATCTTTCACCATGCATTTCTTCTCTAAATTCACAAATATTTAAAAGTTTGTTTCCCCAAACTATGCACACCATGACTACGTAAATTTCATAGAAGAAATGAAGTCCAATACGCATGTTAAAAAGTATGCAATAGTCATAAATATCTCGTTATTGATGACTATTATCTTGTAATCATTTGTTTCTCCTAAAAAAATGAATTTATTTCCATCAAAAACGGCTTGAAATCCACACTTGGTGAAAGCAAAGATAGAACACATTCTTTATAACTCCAAGTACAAATAATACATCAGAAGAGTACATGCAAGCAAAAAAATAGCATATACCTTTGCTATATGGTTATTTGCACATGATATCTAATTTACTAAAAATGTTGATCCAAGATGATAAAAGAACTTCTCTTTGATACAAGATGCATCCATGTATCATTGTTGAAGTACCATGTATCTAAATGATGAAAGACATACATATCAAAATCCGCATCATCTTTGAATTTTGTGATTGTTAAGGGGTCGTGATCCTCTTCAATGAAGTTAGCAAAAATATCGTTAAATTCGTCTTTTGCTATTAATCCTTCTCTCAATCTAAGACAAAAAAAGTTTCTCCTTTTCTTGAATAATTTTTCTAAGCAATTCATCAATGAAATGGCATAAATTCTTTCAGCAATCCTAGCAAGTGCATAATTTTCTTAAAGACTTGGATGAACACAAAGAAACCATGGAAGAGGAGATCAATTCCAAATATGTACTAAAACTATAAATATGTTTGCTTTGACATGAAATTCCTCGATCAAACTTCCTCTTACGAAAACAAAACTAATACTAACAATTGCATAATTTTCTTGAAGACTTGGATGTTCGTGAAGAACCCATGGAAGAAGAAAACTTTTCTAAATATTTACTAATACTATAAATATGTTTGCTTTGACCTGAAATTTTTATTTTCTAAGTTTCTCTTTCAAGAACATGGATACCTCATATTTAAAACAAAGATCCATCAATCAAACCTAGTGCTTTGGTATCATAAAAATCCCAATGCATTTTTTTAAATTCATTATTTTCCAAGTTAAGAAACATCTCCAATGCTCCCTAGATGCACTATTACTATAAATATGTTTGCTTTGACATTAAATTTTGCTTTGTTGCTTCCCTTTCAAGAACATGGACACCTCGCATTTAAAGCAAAAACCCATCAATCAATCCTGGTGCTTTGTTATCATAAAAATCCCAATGCATATTTTTTAATTCATTATTTTGCAAGTTAAGCAACATCTCCAATGCTTGGTGGATCAGTATTTCCATTTCTACCCCCAAAATATCTACGCAAAATATTTGTGTCAAGAAAGTATCTCATTACAAAACCCCAAATAGAATAATCGGGTGCTTACCTAGAGCTAGCCATCACTCAATCACAAGTATTTGATGTGAAACAAGAAACTATAGAGCTTCACATGCATAACTCTCACAAAATTTGAAGCGAGCAAGTACTCTCTTGAAGAATAACTTCAAGCCAACACATTGAAGTCAAAAGAAAAAAAAAAGGAAAAGCCTTTAATAAAACTTTGTAAAAAACTTATTCCAAGTTCCAATTATGGAATCAAGAGCATGATAACTTGAGGAAGAGATATAATAGTGACCTCAACATAGATAAGTTCAAATTAGAGAAAATCCATGTGATCTACCTATAACTAGAAGGTACAAAACAACAATAAATTCAAGAGCAATACCAAACAACAATACACAATTGAATAGAATTTTTACAAAAATATACAAAACAAATGTGCATTATGCAAACACAACCAATAAAAGATGCAAAAGGTTTTTCAAAAGCATTAGGGTTTACCAAAAACAAGATATTGTAGACAAAATTTACCTAAAAATATAGCCAAATTTGAAAATAACTCAATTTATTCAAATATATACAGCTCATTTACATCAAGCACGTGCAACTTAAGGCAGTTTGATAAAAAAAACTCGGATTAAAAATTTGAGTTTAAACTCTCCAAATGAAAATTGAATGAAAAGACGGCTAAATCAATCCTATGCAAAAATATACTTATAAACTTACAACAAAACTCAACGTCTCTATAAAATTGTATCATGGCTCTAGATATGCAATCAAACTCACAATGAGAGAAGTAAAACTGATATGATATTTGAAGGTTGTTGGATCTCTGGCACTTGAAGTTTATCCAAACATCAAGAAGGCCAAGTAGAAGTTTAAGAGTCAACAGGGCCACTACCACCAACACCCCCACCATCACCTCCTCGAACAAAAGCTGTGGATATCACCTCACTAAATCAGATTTAGATGAAAGCCTTATTTGAGAAATGATAGCACATGAGAAAAAGAGCTACAAGGAGTCCTATAGTATCAAAGTCAATACGTAGGAGCATCAAAAATTGCCTCTAAAGATTAGGTTGGAATATTTCATGCTCATTCAAAGTGAAAGGAATCCTTTAACTAAATTGTATATGCATAAATCACTAAGGTTCCATTCAATTTGAATTTTAATCAGAAAATAGAGAATCCCATCAATGTACGCGAGAGTAGCAAGAGTAGCTTGTATTATAAGGTAGAGCTGAGCCTTGGTCATCCTTAAGGTGTTTCGACTCCCTAACTCTTTCCGTCCCTAGGAGTCGCCTCTTGTTCACATATGTAATAATATCTCAATCTCTCGGAATTGTTCACTTCCCTAGCTTGGAAAATGCGTGCAAGGTAATCTTTTAGACAGCTCTGCGCATGGACAAAAATCTTTTGCGCTTAGACCCCAGAAAATATCTCCTATTTTGTGTTTGTGATTAGTTAGATAATAAGCTAGGCCAGTATTCTCTACAGTTGTTGCGGACTACAATGTTCAATCCAAACTGTGCGTTTTTAGATAAATAGCAACATAGTCATACACGTTTCAATGATATTATTGGATTTCAAAGACTAACAATTGTTACAGGACCTCTAGAATGACTTTCTTTATAGCTTTTATGGTTTGCTATAGTTCTCAAGATGATATAGACCTATCATAAAGATGTTTTAAACAGTGAAAATTAAAGTCACCTTTCAAATGAGTCTATGAAATTCAGGACTAAGAATCGAACCTTAAGACTAAATAGGTATTTTCCACAGCAGTTGCTCTTTGACTTAATATTCCACTTTTCTAGTGTGGAAAATGTCAATAACACAAATAAATTTCCATGATCTGTAATAGTTAAGTACTACGTACACATGAAAATTTGATATTTTGATGTTGAATTCTTACATCAAAGCAAATGATTTACTTATTGCATGTATGAAAACACTCTAATATGCTATCATGTCCTTCCAAGCACTATAACAACCGGATCTTTACCAATTGACAATGCGACGGTGGTTTATTAGCCTTAACATTTACTGCATACATTCATTTGTCTTCAAGATAAAGGAAATCAATGCCAACTTGTGTGAAGAAAAAAATGATGTCCATGCATGTACACATACATGTCTGCGCCATGCATACGTACATGCATACCTATGTACACATGGATCTCAGTGTTGCATTGAGTACAAGGATGGTAGAAATCAAGAGCATGTTGAGAAAGTGTATCCATCCTTGCGCATATGTATGGAAAGGAGTACCAGTTTTAGGTGCAGGAAAGATTATTTATTTATGAAATACATTGCTGAAAGCATGAATTCCATTGGCCAAGGAAATGGAACCCACCTCCTTTATTGAATGTTGGCAGAACTAAGGGCTCCTCTTAACAATCTCCTAAAAGTGGTTTATTTATTACCTACGAAAAGCATTACTGGCTCTACAAGAAGATAATTAGAGAAAATAACTGACAAAATACAGCAGTAACCCTTGATGGTAAACAGTTAAAAGCCGAATATATCACAAAAAAACAATATTACCGCCAGCATTAGGATAAGGGGATGAGATAAATGGTAACAGGTGCCAGCAATAATAAGAAAAACTCGTAGATAAAAAGCAAAAAGGAGTTCTTCATGCTTTGAGACCCTATCTGCAGTAAAACCATACTAAATGACCATTAAACACTACTCTGCTTAAGAGTCGAGAAATGAAAAGAGAATAACGACTTAATACCTCGTCCCAAAATGTTTCCTCTTTATTTTGTGTTTTCCACTTTCAGGTGAGAAACCCTAAACAAATCTACACCAGAGAAAAAACATGACAGTGGAGAAGGCATTTCTGAAAATCTGAAGTACCTTGATAGAGACAAGTTAGCATGCATTGTCCTCAAAAAATGCCAAAAGAAATCATGGCTATCAACATAAGCATTTAGTAACAAAGGAACTCTGTAAGATTTTTTCATTTAATTTAGAACTGTTTGTTTAAGTTCTTGCTGAATGACCATCAGCTTATGTAGTTAACTTCGATAACATTATCTTCTCGGGCAACTAGCATCATTTCCCTCTCGTACAAAATAATAGAATCTACATTGCATTGATCACAATTCATAACAGAGAAGTGTCAGTGGATTTGAACTACATGATCACATCACTGCATGAGGATTAAAACAACAGTCTGAAGTTATGTATATTTCAAAGCATTCGATTGCTCAAAATGGCCAATGCCCCTGGCACACAGTTTCATGTAGGCCTATACAATCCAATGAATAACCAAGACATTTTAGTATCCTGATGAAACAATTTAAAAAACCTACTGGTTCAAACCAATGATAAGACAATTTGCAACTTTTATCAGATTCGGCCTTCACAAAGGCACCAGAAAATGATAGTCACTTCTGAAAATTGCAACAATGTGTACAATTCAAATTCAAAACAATGTATTCTCCCACCCAAATAAATTTTTTGCCTCCACAAGAAATACTTGATCACAAATACTTGACCACAAATTGATAATGCCTACTAAGACCAGCTTTAAGATTACATTACTATACATTCATAGTACTGAAGCTTGACCTACAATGGTGTTGTATCAAGTCCTATGTGCACCTGTAAAGTGGCAAGCTTGTCTTCACCACGATTCTTCATACTAATTAGCTACCGATCTTTTTGGATCAGCAGAAAGATGTCGCCTACGATCTTTTTTGCGTGCATGGCACTCACCACACCAGCCTGAAAATTCGCTCTGGTACTTCTTGAGCTCACGAAACACGGAACTACATCAGAGAAAAATTGATTCCATCAATTCAGAAAGCTTTGATCTTTCCTTTACATGAGAAAGTTATAGGAATATTTTTCCCTGAAACCCTTTTCTACCTTCTACACCAAAGAATTAAATTAGTCCTTTGTCCAGAAGTAATAGCCTTGGCTCCATGACGATGGCGTCCTGCATGTAAAATAGCCCGTCCTGGGACATGCGGATACTCAAATATTTCCTGCATCAAATCACAAAGATCTGTGCTAAAATCTCATGAATCATAGAGAAAGCATAGTTCACACCAAAGTTGCACTCAAAATCAGATGCCCACTTCTGGATGCACTTCTCCATTAACATGCTTGTCACAACGTACACCGCGGAAGAATAAATCACCACCAGTGAATTCCTTGCCCAAGCAAACATTGAGTGTAACTTCTGAGTCATCAACATGGAAACCTGTGATGTAAGATGTGAATAAGATGGTACATCTTCAAAGAACCCTCAAAATATATAAATATAACCTAGAATATTTCTTGTCACGTAAAGGTTATTTTGCTTTGCGATTCAAGTAAAACCTTGTGAAGGACTGAAAATCATACATACAAACAGAGTAAAAGGCAGATAATTTATAATTTACTTTAAAATGACCTCCAATTGTTCAACGGGGCGAACAATAACAAAATCCAACTGGATGCATACCGCTTGCATGGTTGAACGAGAAGAAAAGAAAGAAATCATTTCAAATCAAACAAAACTCCCATCTAATGTTAGCACATTGCCATACAGAATCTTTATTTCAAAAAAAAAAAAAATCTTCCATCCTTACATTTGTAACTTTTCAATAAAGCAGCATAGACACACCTAGTTCAAGATCTCTGTCCATACTGTATTCAACAACAAAACCATGGTGAGAATCAAGGGATGCACCTCCTACTTCATTAAACAGCTCTACAAATGAACAAATTTTAAGATTAGTACTTGAAACCAAAACCTTGCAAATGTGCATAGGTGAGAACTGGTGAAGGCATTAACATACTTGAAGCCATAGGACTCAAGAATTTCGACATCAATTGATCCAGCATGCCCTCCATGCCAATGTCATCTAGCACAGCCCCATACTTGTTCATTGTGTTAGGCCTCATAATTTTGATACTACATTCAACAGCCCACCTTTCAAAATATTCCACCTGCACCATGCCAAGCAAATGAGAAAAAAAGACGATTTGACATGAAAAGGATGTCTTGTTCATAGAAGAGAAAGACTGAACATTTCGTACTCTCTGCATGTTCGCATGTTAAATCTAACTCATATTTCAATGTGATTACCTCTTCCAAGAGTTTAGCACAAATCGAGGGCTGTAGCATATCAAAGGTGTAAAGCCCAGGAGATGGTTCTTTCATGATCCTCTTAAAGCCTTCTAAAGTTCCATCTTTGATTGCATCTCTGAAAGATTGAACAAAGAACCTTTCGGGATCCAAAGTATAGAGTTCAGTGTGAAATGGCTGCAAATGGAAAACAGGTTTAGGACATCAAATTCAGATAAAGTAAGACCAAAAAAATAAAGAAAGAGAGGCTAAATGTTTACCTTATAACAACCTCGGATTCTTTCCCTGTATTCTCGATGTTTCTGTATCTGCAAAAGCAAACAAATGTCAATTAGCAAGCTATATACAAGTTAAAATATCTTGTTCTTCTCTTCAGTTCATAGGATGTCTCATTACGTAAAACAGAGAAATTACACTTGACAATCTACATGGTCTTTGTGCTCCACCACCATAGGGCCTATACAATTGCGTACATACTAGACTTACGCTTGTTCATCGACTGTTCTTACACCCTAATCTCCTAGTCATACAATATGTATGTACAAAAAAGAACCCCTCCAGGAGCTCACTTCCTTTGGTTCATGTATCCAGCAAGCTTCGTACGACTGTTTGTTTTATGGACATGTTCCCACCTACTAAATAATGAACTGAGCTTGACTTGTGTCTTCCATATGCTCTTATCTTTCTACAATATGCACTATCCTCAACATGCTCTATGTGCACTATTTTCACCTTCTTTGATACCAATTGTTGGTTTCTAAGGCCCATAATCAATATAGAAACAAACATGAAATAGAGACATGAAAAAGAATCGACAAAATCATAAAGAGATGGAGCAAAGCCCCACATATATGCCATGCATTGCAAAATACATGAATGTTACAAAAAATTATTAAGCTTGCATACAAAAAAATGCACGAATCTGTTGCATATGTTCATAACTTCACAATCTCCATAAAGTGTAGATGATCCCCTCTAAGTATAGATAAGCTCCAAGTAAATGTCCTGCTGTCCTTGTTAAAGAAGGAAAAAACCCTAAATCCGACTCTATAAGGGTTGAAGAGAGATCTCCATAGCATAGCTCAAGGTTGAGCATCCAAATAATGATGATTAATGTGCAATATACCTTGTCTCTATATAGGCTTGTGATTCCATGTTTTTTGAAACACAAAAACTCAAAAAATCAAACTCTCATAATTCTTTGCGGAAATTTTGCCGCATTTCATGCAAACCCCTAATTTAAGTGGTTTTTTGGAATTTTTTTATTTTCTTATGATGCTTTAGTAATAATAATACTATAAATCCAATACTAATAAATGATTGTAGGAGTTCTTCCACTCAAGTAACACAGAGTGCAATACGCTCTATACTCTTACTTGAGAAGTTCAAACTAGACACCAAGGAATAACTTAAACGTTAGTGCAAAGAAGTTAGCAAAGTAGGTGCATTTCATAAAAGATAGTAAACACTAGACAGTACGCAATAGATAGTATAGACTAAGTGGTTACGCTCAAGAAATACACCGCAGAATGTGAAATTGTACAACTAAAATAAGGGGGGAGAGAGAGAGAGAGAGAGAGGTATGAAGCATAAGGGCTAGGAGCTTTTCATGCAACTCTAAACTCTGAAGTAAATTTTATTTTTTTTAAATCACTCCACAATCGTTCTCAACAATTTAAATTGTTGAATGATATAAACGATTCTTTTTCAAGCAAAAGATCACAATTCAATCCAGAAGGTCCTTGTGTCTGTTGGTGAATACTTTGCATGATCTGTGAAAATTATATAGGTACCTAAAACAAATAACCACAACATACAACAAGTATACCTACATGGAATATTCCCCTGGTGTCAAATTAAGAGCCAATTGTCTAAAAATACGCCAAACTGGGAAACCTTCCACTAGGGACACTACTTGCAAGTTTATTAAGATGTTATCTAATCATATATAATGTTGGGTGTTTGGCATATACGTGTATAGGTGAAATAATTATTGGTTTTTAGGCCCACATTTCAAATAAAAGCGAGAGAGATAGAGACAATATAGAGACAAGTGAGACACACTCACACATGACAAATGAGCTAAAGTGGCTCCAAAAATAACTAATGTACAATATACTTACAAGGGTACACTCCAAGACCAAGAACTAGTGTACAACTAATCATACATGTGCTACTATAGAGTCTTTATATAATTTTTAGCTACCAATGAAAACTTGACGAAAAAAGCTCTAAAAACTATCATCAGACTTTTTCTATCGAAAAAAAACAAGGGTTTTTCGTTTTTGCGCATGAGGCTTTTATGAAGCTTCCACCTTTCTTTTGATGTGACATGTGGACTAATTTTTAACCACTGAATTTAATACTATAGGATTATGAGAAGTGTATTACTTGCTTTCCAAGTCTCAAAGTACTTTTCACACTAGGACAAAAATTAGGGTTTGCTTTTTGACCTACATAATGTTGCCAAAGAACCAAATGTTACATATGGATAGCTCTCAAAAAGATCTAAAGGAATATGTAATAAAAATTTTAGACCACCATTTCCCAAAAATGGGACCATTTCTTACCATTCCTGAAGACCATTTGTAACCATCAATTTTTATGACTTTGCTCAGGTTGTAGTGGAAGGTTGCTCACTTTATTAACAAGTCTCTCCTAACCTCACAGTAGGGAAATATGAGAAGTGGGTGTATTTATTTTGATATAGTTGTTGAAGATTTGAATAACTCTATAATCTTTACACATCATGCAAAGTATCCACCTACACACACAAGGACCTTTGACATGAAGAGCACTCTCATAACACACATCACAAAGAGAACTCACACATCCACCACTCTTCTCAACCAAGTACTACATGGAAGGATAGAGACAAATACAAGATGCTACGTAATTAAATAGGATATAAAGTCGAACACACTCCCAACATCATCAAGGTTCAGCGATCTTTTCAAATCAAGATTATATGCTCTCATCTACACCTATTGTGTGCACACACACACGAAGAGGATATGATTAACATGCGTTTCTTCAACCACTCCAACCATCACATCCTTATGTTTTTCTTCTACCATTGTTGCATCTTCTTTCCCCTTGAACAAAATTCTCTTTATGTGCCATGAATTTTGCATGGATTTACTGAATAACAATCTCTATCTTTATGATTTGTTATTCCACAATGTTTGCACTTCTTGACTTTTGCTGCAAATGTATTCTCTTTGGCTTCTACTGTTTTAAGTCCTTTCTCCTCTTTTTGTATGGCTGCCATTATTGTTAAGGATAAAGGCCCCAAAGAATCTCCTTTTGTATACTTTGACCCTTCCATCTCAAAACTCTCTTCGAGAGCTTTCCATATATAATTTTTGTTATATTTTATGGACCCCAAATTGGCAAGTTATAAGCATTTACATTATTGTTATGACTTTTGGTCATTGGCCATGTGTGAACATACCCAAATGACCTAAACGTCACTTATCAATAAGACTTGGTCCCAAATCTCTCATAACTTGATCAATAGTTACTTCAACTTCAGCTTCTCCATCTTCTTCTCCAAATTTTTGCGTAGGTTTCTCTCTCTACTTTCTCTCTCCTCACGAAGGAGCCCACTCCCTTGGTGTTTGGGGCAATCAAGCACACCACCACATAGCTCTTCGTGGCCTCTTTCAATTGATATCAATGCTTTGAGCTTTTCCATCGCGACAAAGTTGCTCCAAATGCCTTTTTACTTCAGCTTATGCTAAGCTGAAAGTTTTTCTTGCATTTGGGAGAATTTCATAGCGAAAAAACTTCATTTTTCACGATAAAAGTGTTGTTTTTGGGGCATTACTTCAGCCCAAAGCAAAGCTGAAGCAGATTTTGAGTTTTTCAGAAAGTTTGAATCTTGATTGCAAAGAACATCTTTTATTGTGCTTCTTTTGTTTCCACATGTCATTTTCAAAATACGAGCCTTTCCGTTTTGATTTGCAGGTCCTTTGTTGAAGAAATTCTCTCTTATTTCAAGCGAGAGTACATGTATAAAGATTGAGGAAGTACATACTTGCCGAAAATTTATCATAACAAGTCATTTCTCTTATTTTACAAGTCATATTGTTGCAAAAATTAGAGCTTTTGTGAAAATGAGCACCCATTGGCTCTGTTTTGCATCTATGTATGCCTTCTATGCATAGTGAAAAGCAACGTTTTAGCAACGGCAACGGCAATGGGTTAGCAACGAGGGCAACGAGGGCAACGAGCACATGTCACACAGTACACTAAAGACTTTTGACTTAGTACTTACCAACTGAGGAGCACTAGCACCATACATGTCCCACCATGATACTGGCCACAACTGAGCAGATCTCAAACAAGCCGTATCCTTTCCAAAATGGCCACCACCATTTTGGAATACCAAGAGCTGTCTCTCCAACTGAAGTTGCAACTCTACATCAGCTGGATAAAGCCTATATACATATGTGTTCCATGCACTCAAGAGCTCCTCATCCACAATGGCTTGCTGAGATCTCCATAAGGGATGCAATAAGTGTGCCATCCCATGGATCGGGCGATGAAACCAATCCCATCGATCCCTCCACACGGCCTTAAGCTGCTCAATCCTATAAACAAAGAAATTATAAAATTTTAGAGACTAATTTTTAAGATAATAAGAATTTCAAGTGTCAAAAATTCAAAGTAATAAGTAATAACTTAATAACTATCTGTCCAATGTCAAATGTGGGCAACGTGAAAGGGACTCGCCAACTCGTTCCATGAACTCATAGACGAATCCCAATGTACTCCCCTCCATATCAACGATGCGAAGAACATAATATAATTGGCACGCACAAGTGCCTCTACATCCCTCCAAGGCAGGTGGAAAAAAAAAATAGAATGAATCCAAGGGATCTTTCCAAGATCCTCTATCAAAAGATCAATGTTATGTGCGACACATGGGTTCCACACAATGGAGGGAAACTATGCCTCTAACAATCTACCCATGGCCACACAATTACTTCCATTGTCGGTAATGACCTGCACAACATTCTTTTGACCAACATCCATAATAGCCTGGCGGATATGACCATATATAAACTCACCTGTGACACAAAAATTACACCAAATCAGCCATGTGCATACTACATACATAATACATATATATAGCATATGCAAAATTCAAATGCATATCTTAAAATTAAAACTTGAAATTTCACCTATACATACCTGTCACTGTAAGTCCAGCCTGTGATGCATCGATGGCGCGAAGGAACATAGTGCCTTTGCAACAATGCACTAGTATGTTATATACATTCCTTTTCCTGATGTCTTTCCATCGATCGCACATAATAGTGCATCCATACTTCTCCCATGTGCCCATCATGGTCTCTAACTGCTTCTCCACTATATCCTTTGTTTTGCGTAGCTCACTAGTCCTCAACTCCTCATATGAAGGACCACTCCATCAATATCCCAATGTGCTCACTAACTCCATGGCTTACTTCCATGCGGGTGTGCGTGCAACATTAAAAGAGAGGCCACACTGTATGAAAAGCTTCATTATACCTTGTTTGGCCTCAAGCTCTCGTTGCCTCTAAAAACCCGCACGTACGGATGCCGAAGAAAGTGATCCTCTAGCTGCCTTCACCGGTGGCTGAGTATCACCCTCAAGATCGATGGTATCATGTCCATGCTCATCATTCCCTCCACTAGAGGATCCCCTATGAGTCTGATGTGCTTGAGCCTCATGTGGAGGATGATCACAGGAGCTAATAGAGTGGAGGTGGGCCGAGAGCTCTGTGGATACTTTCTGGCTTCCCTTTGAGCTACTCACTCAAGGAGCTCATCCTTGATGTCAGCTGGCATAGGCTGCTTGCATGCTGCAATGCCCAAGCCACTAAACTTGGCAAGGTGGGCTTTGATACGATCTGCCCGACCACCCCCTTTGTAACCACATAGGTTACATGTCCATCTCTCACTCCCACCCGATCCAAACTTCCCTTCGCTAGACATGTACTTCCAACAATTTTCCTTTGGTTTAGGCATGGTGAGTCTCTCTCTCTCTCTCTCTCTCTCTCTCTCTCTCTCTCTCTCTCTCTCTCTCTCTCTCTCTCTCCCTCCCTCCCTCCCTCCCTCCCTCCCTCCCTCCCTCCCTCCCTCCCTCCCTCCCTCCCTCCCTCCCTCCCTCCCTCCCTCCCTCCCTCCCTCCCTCCCTCCCTCCCTCCCTCCCTCCCTCCCTCCCTCCCCCCCTCCCCCCCTCCCTCCCTCTCCCCCTCCCCCCTTCCCCCTCCCCCCTTCCCCCTCCCCCCTTCCCCCTCCCCCCTTCCCCCTCCCCCTCTCTCCCTCTCTCTCCCTCCCTCCCTCCCTCCCTCCCTCCCTCTCCCTCCCTCCCTCCCTCCCTCCCTCCCTCCCTCCCTCCCTCCCTCCCTCCCTCCCTCCCTCCCTCCCTCCCTCCCTCCCTCCCTCCCTCCCTCCCTCCCTCCCTCCCTCCCTCCCTCCCTCCCTCCCTCCCTCCCTCCCTCCCTCCCTCCCTCCCTCCCTCCCTCCCTCCCTCCCTCCCTCCCTCCCTCCCTCCCTCCCTCCCTCCCTCCCTCCCTCCCTCCCTCCCTCCCTCCCTCCCCCCTCCCTCCCCCCTCCCTCCTCCCTCCCTCCCTCCCTCCCTCCCTCCCTCCCTCCCTCCCTCCCTCCCTCCCTCCCTCTCTCTCTCTCTCTCTCTCTCTCTCTCTCTCTCTCTCTCTCTCTCTCTCTCTCTCTCTCTCTCTCTCTCTCTCTCTCTCTCTCTCTCTCTCTCTCTCTCTCTCTCTCTCTCTCTCTCTCTCCCCTGACTCCACAGGGCTCTCGGGTGTGTGCTCGTTGCAGGCTAGAAGGAATGTAAAATGCCCTCTCCCGTGAGCCCGTTTCGGGCTCAAAAGAGAGGGCAAAAATTTTTGTCTGCAACGCAAAGCATTGCGTACGTCGCAACGCAACGCGTTGCATTGCAACTATGCTTCTATGGTTGAAAAACTACAAATTTGT
>CM035407.1:149863083-149865583 GCA_020310875.1 Ceratopteris richardii
GTTGGCATGCAGCTAGATGAGTCAAAGAGTGCAGCTGAACGCTTATCTCTTTACAGGTACTTTGTCACAGTTGCAAGACTCAGGTATGGCTCCTTTTGATGACAAGCTTAAAGCCATTTTCTTGCTTATGACATTGCCCGACTCTTGGGAGACATTGGTAGTCTCATTGTCCAATAGCCCCAACCTGACCTTTGATGGTGTTAGGGATTCTATACTTAATGAAGAGATCAGGAGAAAAGAAGGTGGTGAAGGTGGAAGCTCAGCCAACATGGTTAGAGGCAGAACAGATAAGAGGAGTAATAATGCACAAAGGAATAAGAGTGAGAGCAAGGAAAGGGGTAATAGAAGCAAGGGTAAAAGCAATGATGTGACATGTTATCAATGTGGAAGGAAAGTCCACAAGAAACCTGATTGCCGCTATTACAAGGCACATCTTGCAAGAAAGAAGAATGTTGGAGATAAGAAGAAGGAGAAGAAAGAAGACAAGACTAATGCACAGAACAGCCAAAAGGACAAGGAGAAGGCCAATGTGGCCTCTAATGTAGTAATAGAAGAGCTATCATATGTTGAGGATATTTTATGCACTACTTTATCAGCTGATGATACTTATGCATTTGATTCCTCTCTAAATGTTCGTTCACAGGACATGTTGATCACCAAAAGTGATGTTATTGATGCTTTGTTGACCATTAATGATGAATTGGCCCAGACATGGATTGTTGACTCTGGTGCTTCTTGTCATGTGACTCCTATCAAGGAGTGTTTTTCTACTTTTACTGCAGGCAGCCATGGCCATTATACCTTGGAAACAATACGCATATTCCATTAAGGGTATTGGCACACTGCATTTCTCTAAAAATGGCACTAATGAGCTCGTCTTGCATAATGTGCGTTATGTACCAGGGATCAAGAAAAGCTTGCTTTTTGTGGGTCAAATGGATATGCATGGTTATAGCATTCTGTTTGAGAGAGGATCATGGAAAATGACAAAGGGGTCAAGGCTGATTGTGAAAGGCACAAAGAAGGGAACTCTCTATTGCTTGCATGGAAAAGCCTTATCAAGGAAGTTTATTGCTTTGGCTGAAGTTCACTCCCATATGGAGTTGTGGCATAAGAGACTTGGCCATATGAGCCAAAAGGGTCTCACTAGGCTTTGTAACTTAAAGAAGCTTGATGCTAAAGGCACAAAGCTTGATTTTTGTAATGAATGTCAATATGGAAAGCAAGTGAAACGTTCCTTTTACTCTGGTGTGTCTCGTAAGTCTTGTGTACTTGATCTTGTTCATTCTGATGTACGTAGCATGCCTACCAAATCTATGGGGGTGCTTTGTATTTAATTTCTTTTGTTGATGATTTCTCTAGAAAAATTTGGGTTCAATTGCTTAAGTCTAAGGATAAGCATTTGCTGCGTTTAAGCGTTTTCATGCATTTGTGACCACCCAAACAAGTAAAAAGTTGAAATGCCTACGCACAAATAATGGGGATGAATACACAAGTGCTGAATTTAAGAAATTTTGTGAAAATTTGGGCATTAAGAGGGAGCTTACTGTTCCATACAGCCCCTCCTCTAATGGTGTGGCTGAACTCTATAATAGGACACTTTGTGAGAGGGTGAGATGTATGCTGTCCACATCTAATCTCCCTCATGGATTTTGGGGAGAGGCACTCAAAACTGCAGTACATATATGCAATAGATCCCCTCACATGTCTTTGAAAGGTGACATCCCTGAAGAGGTTTGGTCTCGCAAACCTGCTTCATATGATCACTTACATGTCGTTGGTTGCGAGGCTTTTGTGCATATAAGGCCTGAGCTAAGAAACAAACTTGATGCTAAGTCCATAAAAGGCCTCTTAATGGGATATGATGAAGAAGGTAAGATGGGCTACAGAATTCGGATACCTCAGCGGCCCAATTTTGACCCTCATGATGCACGACAAAGGACTGAAAATATTGATGATCCAGTGGTTTTTGAGCCAGAAGATAATGGACAGAGAGATGAGGCTCTTGAAATTTGATGCATTTATTCTCAAACATGGGTTTAAAAGAAGCCATGCAGATCCCTGTTTGTACACCAAAAAGGATGAAGATGGCAGCCCAATTATTCTTGTACTATATGTAGATGATATGCTGCTGGCTGGGAAGAAAAAGAGCACTCTGAATGCTCTAACACAACAGCTGAACTCTGCATTCTCAATGAAAGACCTTGGGGAAGCTGAGCATATTCTTGGTATGCATATAAAAAGGGATAGGCAGCAGCATACTTTGCAGGTATCCCAAGAAAAGTACATTGAAAAAGTGCTGGACAGATTTAATGTGGCTGATGCTAAGCCTCGGAGTGCCATTGCAGCCACATGTTAAGCTTTCCAAGAATGATTGTCCCAAAGATGATGATGCAGCCAATTACATGAAGAGTGTTCCATATGCATCAGATTGTGGTTCACTTATATATGCTATGGTTGCTACTCGACCAGACATTGCTCATGCAGTGGGAGTTGTTAG
>CM035407.1:149875583-150065583 GCA_020310875.1 Ceratopteris richardii
ATTGGGTGGCAGTCAAATCTATCTTGAGATATTTGAAAGGAACCAAAAGTAAACGCCTATGTTATGGAAAGGGTCCATTGGACTGAAAAGGATTTTGTGATTCAGACATGGTAGGTGATGTGGACACTCGCAAGTCCACAAGTAGCTATGTATACACCCTTGCAAGTGGGGCTATTTTATGGTGCTCTAGACTTCAAAGATAGTTGCACTATCTACTACACAGGCGGAATATATTTCAGCAACAGAGGCTTCCAAAGAAGCCATTTGGTTAGCCCTCTTGTTCTTGAATGCGATAGCAAGAGTGGCCTATGTTTGGCAAAGAATGCCATGTTCCATGCTCGCACAAAGCATATTAATGTGAGATACCACTTCATCAGAGGTGTTACAGGATGGCTTGATCACTTTGATCAAGGTCAATACTTCACATAATCCTACAGATGCTCTCATGAAGTGTCTAGTCAAGGCACAACATCAGCTATGCATACAAATGGTGCGAGTTACTTAGCTTAAAGTAGCCTCCTTGGTCGTTTAAGTGGGAGGTTGTTGGGGATAAAAGCCCCAAGGACTCTCGTTTTGTATATTTTGACCCTTCCATGTGAAAGCATTGTCGGATAGCTTTCGAGATAGATTTTTGTTATATTTTTTGGACCCAAAATTGGGGAGTTTTAGGCATTTACATTATTTTTATGACTTTTGGTCACTGGCCATGTGTGAACATGCCCAAATGACCTAAAAGTCACTTATCAATCAGACTTGGTTCCAAATCTCTCATAACTTGATTGGGACTTCTTCAACTTCAACTTCTCCAATCTTCTTCTCCAAATTTCTGTGTAGGTAACAGGTTTCTCTCTCTATTTTCTCTCCTAGGTAAGGAGCTCACTCCCTTGGTCTTTGGAGCAACCAAGCACACCACCACGTAGCTCTCCGCGGCCTCTTTCAATTATTCTATCAAGATTAGGGTTAGTCTTGTTTTCTTAATAGTGACAATCATGTTGTAAGACGAGGGTAGATTTTTAAAGAGAACTACTATTGTTGTTGGCTCTGAGATTCAATGCTCTATCCAAACTAGTTGACCTAAATAGCCCTTGAACTTGTTAATATGCTCTACAATTGACATTGAGTAACCCACTTCTAATTAAAAGAAGGCAATAAGAAGTGATACAAGAGATTGTTTAGTGTTTGTACCAAATATTCCCTCCAATTCAATCCAAGCTTGACTTTCACTTTTAATACTTGCAATATGTTGTACATACTCATTACTTAAACTTATATCTATGGTGGAAAAAGCTTTTCTATTTCTAGAAATAGTTGTTGCATCTCCACCTTGACTTGATGAAGCCCCTCCTTGTGTTGTAAGAGTAGTTTTCCCTCCTGCTTGGGAACTTGGACCTCCACTTGTTGAAGATGATGAAGCACTTTGAGCTTGAGATATATGAAATTCTTGAGAAGCTACAGTATAAAAATCTGATACCTCCTCCTAGTCACTTTACTATTGCTTCAACCTCATCTCAAAGATCCATGATCATGAGATAATATTGGAGAGGTGTTTCCATGTATGGGAATTGCTTCCATTAAAGCAATCTACTAATATCATGTTGGAGTTTAACATGATCTCTCACTCAAATGCTTAAACTAATGTGGTGCTCAAGATAACACTACACACTCACACTCCTTCTCTAATACCAATTGTTGATTTTTACGCCCACAATTAACGTAAAAGAGAGAGATAGAGACAATGGAGAAAAAAGAGATCCACTCACATATGGCTAAGGAGCTAAAGTGACTCCAAAAATAGCTAATGTACTATATACTTACAAGTTACAAGGGTATGCTCCAAGACAAAGAGTTAGTGTGTATAACGCAATTAAGCTTTTTCCATCGCTCCACCTAATGCTCATACGCGTGATGATGACACACACAGAGAGAGTTGATGCCAAGTTCTTCCACCCAACCTCGTCCGAGATGACCTTAGCGTGTGATTTCCAAGATCTCCCTCCCTCTCTTACTCCTATCTTCCCATTAAGGGAATGCATCTACATGATGGCATGTGGCAAAGCATGCCACCTCATCGAAGAGGTGTTCCCATGCAACATCCATGATGTGACATTTCCTTCCCCTTGAAAACATTTTCATTCTTGAAAATGTAGATGAAATGTCCATAATGGTAGAAGAAAATGTTTTGACTCCCCTCAACCCCATGTACTACTAGTACATGATCATTTGTGTGTGTTGCTTCCCCGTACCCTTCCCCTTGAGAAGCCTCATATGAGAACAACTCAAATGTGGGAAACCACCAATGCTTCCCATCTCCCATATACATCTAGCTTCCAATTATCACTACCATAAAAACAACATGATCCAAATAATCTCAATTCATATAATGTATCCTCTACGCAGCAATAATATGAAAGTCGTGTTGGTGCCAAGCTATATAGGCTTGACCCTACCATGATGGAGATAATAAACCATAAAATCTTGTGAAACATAGAACAAAGTCCCGTAGAGAAGTGACTCCAAACCCATCTAGAGATAAAATGATAGGCTTTCCCTCGTGCCATTCTACGTGTTCTCAACCTTGAGTGTGTTCACAAGAAATAGGACATTTCTGACCATTCTTGAAGACCATTTGTGACCATCAAATTTTATGACTTTGACCAAGTTGAGCTCCCTACATGAAGGTTGCTCACTTTTAGTAACAACTGGAGTTCTATTCGTGATGTGTGTTATAACTACAACAAACAACAAATATACCCATCGGGCATTGTTAGGAGGGGATTGCTAAAAAGTATGTCAAATAGGACAACCTTCCACTAGGGACCCTACCTACAGATTTATTCAAATGAATAAATTAAGTCTTGGAAATGGTAAGAAATGGCAAAAGATATGGTCAGAAAATGTTTATTACATAATATGGTAGATTTCAATGAGATCTATCCAACCATATATAACACTTGGTTGTTTGACACCAAAATCTACGTCAAAAGCAACCCCTAAATTGCAGCTTATATGTCTAATACAGATTTTAACTTGAAAAGTTATATGACCCATGTCAAAATCACATGTAATGGATCCAATAGCTAGGCTTATGCCATATGGCACCCACAAAACTTTGGTGCAAAGTACTAGAAAGCATTGGAGAAAAGATTACACGCATATAATGGTTTTTTCTGAGAGAATTTTTACAAAAATCTTGCTTTATGTGCTTTTTTGCATGAGGCACTTAAATCTATATAAAGGCTAAATTGTATACACAATAATCATCACTCTTGTGGAGCTCTTGGTGTGGTCTACTTCAACTTGGAGGAGATGGAGTTGTGTTTTCTTCATCAACTTCAAGGTGTGTAGCAGCTTATCTATATCTTTTGGGGCATATAATACTTCAGCTTTGAAGATTGTAGGAGTAATTGGACAACTTGTACATCAAATCATATCTTCATGATAACTTGTAACTTCTCATTTGCAATGTATTGATTATATTTGGAGCATGGCTCCTTACATCTCTCATGTTCTATATATTCTTCTTCATGTCTTTATTTTCTTTATTGCTATATATACCTTCATAAGTTCAGAGCTATCCAAACTTACGAACCGAAGATAGAGAACACAAACACATACACATTAGAAAAACCAACTAACAAAAGCAAGAAACTCAAGGTGGTTAGGTTCGTAAGGTTCGTAAGGTTCAGTACAGGTAAGGTACCTGACCCGAATCTTACCTCCAAGGTAAGGTTCGTAAGGTACGTTAGGGATTCTAGATACATGTAAAAATTACACTTATATATTACAATGTTGAGTGAACATATATATCTACTATATAGTATATACATGCAATATGTATGTGTATATGTATATGTATGTACATTGGGAGCATTATACATCAATAGATTTAATATGAACAATGTATTATATCCATGAAATACCTAAAAAGTCAATTAATTACCCTGAACGAACCGGATCGTAAGGCTTGAACCGAATGGTACCTTATGAACCGAATGGGAAAACCCATCCGGTTCGCGAACCGCTGCAACTATGAAGAGACTACACAAAAAAGAAGACCAATATAAGACATGAAAAATACAAACAAGAAAGAAAACCAATACAAAAAGAGCCACACTAAAAATGATAATCAATATTTAAGTTTAACAAAAAAAAAAACACAAAAAAATATATATATATATGTATATATATATATATATATATATATATATTTTATTTATTTATTTATTTATTTATTTATTTATTTATTTATTTAAATAAATCAATATATATAAATATATAATTAATTTTTAAAAATAATAATAATAATGATTAATTAATTAAAAAATAAAAATAAAAATAAAATAAAATTTAAAGATATATAAATATAAAATTATAAAATAGAATAAATAAATAAATAATAATTACATATATATATATATATATATATATATATATAAATTTAAAAAAAAAATAAACAAAACAAAAAGTGCATCATCAACTTCTATGTCTGTCCAAACAAGAAGTATCAGAATTAAACTTTATCATGCATGGCTTGGACAAATAGCTATGAAATCCCTACTCATGTCATCAGTGCCCTAGACTAGCTGCAGACTTTGATAAAGAGTCTTTCTAAATAAAGATCTCTAACAAAGTCAACGAACTTAGTTTCTCTCACTTCTGGATAGAAACCAACAATCTATTGTAGGCCTAAAAACCAACAATGATTACTTCACATGTTGGAGTTAGACGTCTACGCAAGCACGCGAACAGCGAAAGGAAGAAGGAGAAGCTTGGAGCACAACACACAATACTGAATGTATTACCACTAGAATGTACAAAGATATGTAGCCCACTAGGGCAATAAGCGTATATACAAGTCGGGGAAAAAAAACCACCTAAAGAGGGAAAAAAGTGCCCCGGCGGTCCTAGAGTGTTCACACACATCACTACCTGAATATATCAACAAATCCCCCCTGGGAGTGATGCGGTGAACGAGTAGCCGGTACTCATGTACAAAGAAGTGCCAAGCTATGTGGAAATCACTCCACAAAAGGAAGTAAGCCCAAAGCTTTGCGGAAAGCTTCAAACTTCTCCATAGGAAGAGCCTTCGTGAAAAGGTATGCAATGTTCTCCTCTGTGGGCACATATGCCAAGCTGATCTCCCCAGCAGAGAACCTCTCCCTCACATAATGATAATGCATCTCAATGTGCTTAGTGTGAGCATGGAACACAGGGTTCCTCGCAACTGCCAATGCGCTCTGACTATCAGTGAAGATGGTGGTGGAAGAAGACTGACCAACACCCAAATCAGCCATAAGGTGTCTTAGCCACACACACTCAACAGTCGTCGTGAAAGCTTCCCTATACTCAGCCTCACAACTGGAAGTGGCCACCGTAGGCTCCTTCCTCAACCAAGATATACATGAGCTACCAAGCATGAAGCAAAAGCCACTAGTGGACACACGAGTGTCATAGCAACCAGCCCAATCAGAGTCAGGAAAAGCTTGCAAATATGGCGGTAGTGATCCCCCCTTGGGATAAAACAAATCAAGTAGCTAGGTACCACTCAAGTAGCGAAAGATTCGCTTAACCGCCTTCCAATGCTTGACTCATGGGCAATGCATAAACCTGCTCATATGTGAGACAACAAACTGAATATATGGCCGAATAATGGATAAGTAAATTAGGCATCCAACAGCCTGCTGATAGAGGACACCATCAAATGCATCTCCAGCATCATGAAGACTCAATCTTAAACCTATCTCCATAGGAGTGGCAATAGGCTTACAGTCTTTAAGGCCAAAACGCTACAATAATGTGTCAATATATTTCGTTTTAACACAAAGCCATTCCACCATCAACTTGCATAAACTGAATGCCCAAATAGTGATGCAAATGCCCCAAATCAGACATCTCAAATGAGGCATGCAAATCAGCCTTAAAATCAGCAATATGCTTCTCAGTAGGACCAGTGAACAGCATGTCGTCCGACGTCAACATAGACAACAATGATCAGAAGCACATCATTAGCACGCCTAACATATAAGGTGCTTTCAATTGGACTGTTCTCAAAACCATGTGCAATCAGATAGGCATGTATCTTCTCGTATCAAGCACGTGGTGCTTGCTCTAAACCATATAATGCCTTCTTTAATCTGCACACCTAGTTTTCATGCCCTTTCTGCACAAAGCCACAGGGCTGAAAAACATACACTTCTTCATGCAAATCACCATTCAGAAATGCAGTTTTAATGTCCAACTCATGTACATTCCAACCATGATGGGTTGCAAGTGCACAGATGCTCCGAATAGTAGTCATACGGCATGTAGGTACTAAGGTCTCATCAAAATCGATGCCTCTTTCCTGTGCATAACCCTTTGCAACAAGCCTAGCCTCATACCTGTCAACTGTTCCATCATGCTTACGCTTCAGCTTGTAAACCCACTTTGTGCCAATGGCCTTCTTGCCAGGAGGCAAGTCACATAAAGACCAAGTACCGTTCTTCATTATAGCATCATATTCAGATTGCATAGCAGCCATCGAATTTTCTGAATTTTGTGCTTCGTCAAATGAAACAGGCTCATTCTCATCACAGAGACGAGATGCAGCCATAGCATAGCAATCTGATGCAAAAGAAGCACTATGAGAGCCTGATCGAGTACAATATGACAGAGGTGCATCTAATTTGCTGTTACGCAAAGTCTACACAAGCCATTTTGGCATAGTTTTTGCATCCTCAATGTCAGCTCTCTTATCAACAAGTGCATCATGTAAATCTGCATCAGAAATGGGATGATTTGCATTATACAAAAGCTGAGAAGTCTCCTCATTAAGACAAGCACTAGACTGTCCACCTGTAAAAAGAGGAAGCAAAGTATCATACATGTCTTTGGAGCTAACAGATGTCTCCTTAGTACATGAAAGCAATGGCTGAATAGCATCTTCCACAAAAACAACATCACGACTAACCAGAATGCGTTTAGTCTGTGGATGATACAGACGATCGCCTTTACTTTCAGAACTGTACCCAACAAAAATACATTTTACTTCTTTATCATCCAATTTTTTGCAACGTTGTTCACGCACTAATGCATATGCCAAACGACCAAAAACACGCAAATGAGCAACAGATGGCTTGCGATCATGCCAAGCCTCATATGGAGTGATAGACTGCATCGCTTTAGTGGGACATTTGTTAAGTACATATGCTGCACACATGACAGCCTCAAGCCAGAAACTATGTGGTAAAGCCTGACTCTTGACCATACACCTCGCCATCTCCATGAGTGACCTGTTTTTTCGTTCAGCAACTCCATTCTGTTGAGGTGTATACGGCACTGTACACTGGTGTTTTATCCCACGTTCAGCCAGAAATGCATTAAAATCAGAAGACATATATTCCCCCCCTCGATCAGAACGGAGGGTGCCCATTTTACATGCTGACAGATTTTTAGCCAAAACCAAAAACTATTTGAAGCACATGAACACTTCGGACTTTGCCTTCAATGAATATACCCATGCATGCCTGGAAAAATCATCAATGAAAGTCACGAAGTAAAGGTAATTTCCAAAAGAAGGTGTCTGCATAGGACCACAGACATCACTATGTACAAGCTTCAATTTCTTAGTAGCCCGAACTGAACCATCTTTTGGAAAGGAAGAACGCTGCATTTTGCCCAAAATACAGCCTTCACAAACATGTTTTCCGGGTGCCTTTGGACAAAGAGGACACCATTTCAGATTTCTGCAGGCATAGCAAACTATCAAAATTCAGATGACCAAAGCGTGCATGCCAAAGCTTTGCATATGACATAGCCTGAGAATCATGTACTGCACATACCAAATCATTTAAAGATCTTTCATAGTCTATGAGCTTATACAGCCCACGACATAAAATGCCAGAAGCAATAATCACATCGCCATTTGACAGATCATGAACTGTACATCTGTCAGCAACAAATTTCACAACCAAGCCAATCTTGGCTAATGCAGAAACTGATAACAGATTTTTCTTGATCCCTTGCACAAACAAAGCATCTGACAAAGTGAAAGAACTACCATCAGCAGTAGTCAAAATGATTTTACCAACTCCCATAACAGGATAAGAGGAGGAGTTGGCACATGTAACAGTGTTCCCTGTATCGGAAGGCTCGAGTGAAGAGTAGAAACTGCACTGCGAGGTAATATGTTTGGTCTTCCCACTGTCAAAGTACCATACATATGAGTCTACTGCAAACATGCACTGCTCATGAGAAGATGGGTCAAAACTGCAAACAATAGTAAACGCCCTTTCTTCTTCCTACACAAGATTCGCAGACTATGTTTTTGGTGTAGAGGCTTCTGCAACTACCATTCTAGCCTCTTTCTTCTTTGCCTCTTTAGCACCCAGTTTTAGACAGTTCTTTATGATATGATCATTTCCTTTACAGTACTTGCAAAACAATTTCTGCTTTTCTGATTTCTTTTCATCTTTGTCTTCCCTCTTCGATTATGTAGAATTAGAAGATTTCTGCTTACTAGTTGAAGAGCTTTATTTTCCTTTGCCCTTCTGACTAGCTAGGAAAGCTTGATATGCAATACGCATAATTGACATGTTTTGCCTCGACTGATCTTCCTGCAACAGAACAGAGACTAAGTCCTCAAATGACAAGGCATTTGGATTGCCTTTCATCATCAACCTAAGAGTAGAAGCAAAACTCTGATATGAATCAGGAAGACCATTTAGAATGGTCTGCACAAGTGAGCTATTTGGTATAACCTCATCAGCAAAGATAAGTTGTTCCTTCAAGTCTTTGATCTTTGTTAGGAAATTGTCAATAGAATCACCTTCATTCATGTGCTCACTGTCCAACTGTTTTCGGAGGTACGCAACACGAGCCTCATTCCTAGCTTGGTACAACGTGGTAAGTGCATCCCAAGCATCCTTAGCTGTTCTGCAAGAGCGAATGTGAGGAATAATGGAATGTTTGACAGACAAAGCTATCAATGCATGTGCCTGAGCATCTCTGCCATCCGAACAAATCTGCTCTGCGATAGGTGCAACAGAAACCGTAGCACGAACAGGAATATGCAGAATATCATAATCTTCGACACCTTCTGCATCAGCTTCAGTACCTGCAGTTGTAATAGTTGCAGGAGTGATAGGACGTTTTTCAACACCCTGTACAATGTTCCATAGTGCTTTTGCAACCAATACATGTCGCATCATATAAGCCCACAACGGATAGTTGGTACCATCCAACTTATCCTCAATAGCCAACATATGAAATACATCACTGCTTTTAGCCATGGCCGGTGACTAAAATACCTTGATGCAGAAAATTGATTGTATTTCAAAAAGTTGAACAGAACTGCCATGGCGAGTTCTGCTAAACGTGTAGCAGACTTCGAGACGCTTATACTAGCGAACCGAAACAGGTATATACCTTTGGCACAAAAAGACGAAATAGCCTGCACAAGCGCTGTGATAGTGCGTTCGGAGGCCGAAACGAGCTAAGATCGCGATTTCGGCACCACAAAGCGAAGCATCTTTGATCTCTGAAACACCCTGAGTGTGCTAACTCGTGCGAATCTGAGACTGCAACCGGAGAGGTGTAGACGATGCCCTAGATGAAGCGACGACCTTCTCTGATACCAATTGTTGGAGTTAGACGTCTACGGAAGCACGCGAACAACACAAGGAAGAAGAAGAAGCTTGGAGCACAACACACAATACTGAATGCATTACCACTAGAATGTACAAAGATATGTATCCTATTAGGGCAATAGGCGTATATACAAGCCGGCGGAAAAAAACCTCCTAAAGAGGGAAAAAAGTGCCCCGACGGTCCTAGAGTGTTCACACACATCACTACCTAAATATATCAACATCACATACCGTTTTTTTACCATATTCGAGCGTTTTTGGGAGTGGGAAGTTCCAATTATCCTTTAGGGAGCTTTATCCCTAAAAAATTGTTGGCTCTCAAAGGCTTATGGGATCATATAAACTTAAGATAATCCTAGACCCCATGGTGGTGCCCCGAGGAACCAAAGAAGGCTTTTTCACTTTTCCCTCACAATACTTGTTCCACCCAAAAGCTCCTACTCTTCACCCATACCCTGAATAACGAACACAGCCTATCGTAAAATCAAAAGAAGTTTGGTGGAGATAAAGTGAGTACCAAATGACATCCAAGCATGTGCATAAGGTGCATCATGGAGAAAAACTAAAATACACATAACCATGAGACATAAGCCCCGAAGACATACATGGCAGTGTGACATGTGCCATAATCCATTATCATTAAATTAATACATTTGCAAATCAAAAGATGAGAAAGTTATAAGACCAATTAACATATACAATAATCAATTTACATACAAAAATACATGATACCACTAATCGCATTGCACAATAATCATAACATTTAGCAATAAATACACATATGAAATGAGTCAAGGGTCAAAACCACTATCGACATATCCATAAAACATCATCAAAAATATATAAAATATCAATTGTCTGCATACTGCACCATGCATGTGCTTGCTCAGTGTTGGAGCCTATCATCAATCATGAGCTTTCTAAATAGTGAACTCTATTATCTACACTCTAGACTCTAGACTCAATCTTCTCTGAATCGGTCGTCGACCAATATAAACACACGTATAACACATAGAATATACACACATAAAACAAGAGAACATGAACATAAGATATAAGAAGTATGGTCAAAAATTTCAATGCTCCATTAATGGTAATAATGTACAAGATGACGATATGCTCCAAGTATATGAAAGAAATACACTCAGAAGAATCCCTTCCACCATGACTGTGTGTGAGTAGAGCTCCCACATGAGTTGGACGTTAAGTGATGGTAAGAAACTCCTTATATAAGCCAATCAGGGGCACTCACAATCTTCCAACTCCGATTTGGATTTGTATGTAAATTGGCTACCGTTTTCTCAAGAAAATACAAGAATACTTTCCACATAGGATGAATTTGATGAAAAGCGGTGGATATCTTTCAATAACACTAAATATGAATCCAATTTATTTTTCTTTTTCTTAAAATGTACTTGTTTTTTAATTCCTATCTCTTTTGATAAAAGCTCAAGTGTAACAAACAAAATATACATTCCTTTCCTAAAGTCCTTCTAGAGGGTTAGGTAAAAAAATCCTAGGAGTTAGTGCATCAAAGGGATAGAGAGAAGAAACAAGTGCATCTAGGGTTAGCTCAAGATATCATGAGTAGATATGTGGCAAACAAAATATATAATCCTTTACTTCCGTACTTCTAGAGGGTTAGGTACAGAAAATCTAGGAGTTAATGCATCAGAGGGATAGAGAGAAGAGACAAGTCTAAGTGAATCATGTGAAAGAGTTTAAGCACTACAAGATGTGTATGGACTCTCTAAACTAAACGAGTTACAAGATTCACATCACAAAAATTCTCTTACACTTACAAAGAGAGGAGTTTTTTGAGAACTTAAAAACTGCATAAAAATTGTTAATAGAGATTTAAATCGTAATTGAGATTTTTACCATTTTAATCAAGATCGTACGATTTTTTAACTATAACACACACACATATACATACATACATACATACATAAATACATACATACATACATTAATCAATACATACATACATACATACAATGATACATGTGTGTGTGTGTGTGTGTGTGTGTGTGTGTGTGTGTGTGTGTGTGTGTGTGTGTGTGTGTGTGTGTGTGTGTGTATATATATATATATATATATATATATATATATATATATATATATATATATATATATATATATATATATAATGTGTGTGTGTATGTACGTACGTACATACATACGCATGCATGCATGCATGTATGTATGTATGTATGCTTGTATGTATGTATGTATGCTTGTATGTATGTATATGTGTGTGTATGTATGCATGTATGTATGTATGTATGTATCTATCTATATATATGTATGTAAATATATATATATATATATATATATATATATATATATATATATATATATATATATATATATATATATATATATATATATATATATATATATATGTGTGTGTGTATATATATAAATAAAAAAAAAAAAAAATATATATATATATATATATATATATATATATATATATATATATATATATATATATGTACGTAAATATATATATATATATATATATATATATATATATATATATATATATATATATATATATGTGTGTGTGTGTGTGTGTGTGTGTATGTATGTATATACATACATACATACATACATACATACATACATACATACATACATACATACATACATACATACATACATACATACATACATACATATATATATATATATATATATATATATATATATATATATATATATATATATATATATGTATGTGTGTATATATATATATACATACATACATACATACATACATACATACATACATACATACATACATACATATATATGTGTGTGCATGTGTGTGCGTATGCGTGTAAATATATGAAAAACAAAAAAAAGAGACACATCAAGAAGCGTGTTTCTACGTTTCAAAAACGCTCAAAAACGGAACGCCCTTTGGGAGAGCCCGAAATGGGCGTTTTGTGCAACTATGCCTGTAAGTACATAAACTAGCTTAATTGCTCTTTAGATACCTTTTTTGAATTTAATGATAGTGTACTTCAATATGCTTTGTCCAAGCATGATGAACAAGATTCTTTGCAATCGCAATACCACTTTGACTATCTAAAAATATTTGCAGAGGTAGATGAACATGAACATCAAGATAACTCAAAACAAGTATAGAGACAGCCCTATACTATGCTTCACATGATGAAGTAGCTAGTGTTGGTTGTTTCTTAGAAAGCCATGAGATAAGGTAATCTCCAACATAAAAACAATAACCACTTGTGCTTCTTCTTATCTTTTTGTCGCCTACCCAATCAGAAGCCTTGTAGTAAAAAACGTGAAGAGTTCAAAAATACCATTGCATAATTCAAAGTTCCCTTAAAAATATCCTCTTCCCTACTTTACAATGAACGGTTTGTGCATGAACCTTTACACTTGAGAAACTACAAACTGAATGTTAGGTTATGTATTATATAGATAAAGATTCCAATTGCTTGACTATATAGAGTAGCATAAAAGGTTATGAGTCTCCTTCCTGTAATGACACACTAACATCCATAGGTGTGTGCATAAATTTACAATCTATCATTTCAAATTAGATACAATCATTCAATGCCTAAGTAATGATGTAAAGTCCCAAGGTCATCAACATCAAATGTATGCTTAAATTGTGACTTAAAGAACTGAAGATTGGAATCCTTGGGACATGTCATGATCATTTCATCAACATAGATTATGATGATAATCAAGACATATGTCTCTGCTTTAACATAGAGTGTAGAAGAAGCTTTAGAGTTTTCAAACCCAGTAGATAAAAGGTATAAATGTATCTTTTCATACCAAGCCCTTGGTAAAGATCGAACTGAATATAAATGAGTTTTCTTACAATGCCATGCTCTTCAAGCTCTCCTAAATTTCATAGTGTATAGGACTATGGACTAGAGAAGTTTTACTAAATTTCAGAGTAATATAAGACTATGGGCAAAGTGTAAACAATGCACCTCAAGAAGGGTCAAATGATTTGCTCTAACAAAACATCTAACTATTAGTAATCAGAGTTTTGAGAGCATTGCATACACAAACAAAAAACCGAATGCGCTTAGGAGCACACCATAGAGTGATACTACTAAGTGTATGATGTACAAAGATAAGGAATCCTTTTTAGTTATGGGAAGGCATATACGATGAGAAAAAACTCCTAAAGAGGATAAAATGTGCTCAGCATACCAAAAGTGTGTTCATAAATATCACTACCAAAATATACTAATGACTTCTCCTTTAAAAAGTCATAAAGTTCAGCTTATTTCAAGGGAGAAGTGTCTTATGGAATTAGACCCTCCTCAAGATGTGTCTACATTTATGGTCTTATATGTCGAGCAAGAAATTGCTAACAAAAAAGACATTATCAGCTTTCGTCTTAGGAACCATGTTGGTCAACCCTTGTCTTATGGGGCTATTATATCCCCCTACATTAAGATGCTAGACCTCAAGTACCACCAAAAAGAGACCACTTTTGTTTCCCATCTTTCAATCTTGCGTGACCATCAAATGCTCAAATGAGGGTACATGGTTGCAAGTTGCCTATGGAATACATAAATAGCTAAATCAATCAGTGAATAGATAGTTAGATATTTGACGAATATACATAAATGTTTGTATGTATGCATGCATGAATGCATGTATGTATTTGTATATTTCATATACACGTACATATCCATTTCATAAGCATTATATGTAATTATGAGTTATTATAAATGGTTTCATGTACACAAAATGTTTGAGAAGTATATGTTGAATGTTTCTTATGCATACCAAACACACTACCACGCATAACGAACAACCTTGATCCCACCAAGCATAATGAGCCACCTTGATCCCACCAAACATAATGAGCCACACTCGTCATACAGAAGAATCACACCTACAATTGTGCTATACACATGTACATGTTGCACGTAATAAGCAAATAAAAAACCTTTTCTTTCTTTATTTATTTCTTTCGTTGTTCTTTTCTTCATTTCTCTTTGTTCTTTTCTTTATTTCTTTCTTTCTACTTTCTACAAGTTTTTTCCCCCATCATTGTTGTTAGGGAGCTCAACAAGAAACAAGAGGAAGGGCATAGTTGAGAAGAGAAGAAACAAATACAAAGAAGCCAAGCAAGGTAAGTAGGCAAGGTAAACAAGCCAAGCTTCTTTTCAACAAAGTTGTTTATTTCTTTCGTTAGGTCTTAGGCTCTTGCACTAAGATACTACATTATTAAGTGATGTGTATATTTACTTATGTTCAATTTTCAAGTAAGATCTTAAGATGGCAAATTAAAAAAGGGACCTATACACCAAAAAAGTGAACTTTCCTTAGTTGTGTGTTATCACACGTAAAAATGGAAAACATTAAAAGAACACTCCAAATATTCTATAGCTAAAAGAAGCTCTAATGATAACCAATGTGAGATGAAAAAATTACTCTAGTCCTTATTACCATTCAATGCGAAGATCATATTCTTTATCATTTCTCCTAAGACTCATGTTGAAGTTTGTGTGATTATAGAAAATTTGGTTCTCAGTCTATCATTGATCAATAAATTTCCCCCAATATAATAATCCTCCCTTAAGGTGATGCAAGGAGTTTACAGAAAGTGAAGCTACATTTTTTTTTGCTTCAGAAGTACACTCAGAAAGATGCTACTTTCAAACATAAGCCAGCCTGATAAAGCACTCTCTATTTACCACACGATTTATTGTTAGGAATCAAAACATCAAATGCTCCTCCATTCATAAACGCACGGGAAGAGAGCTTTCCGTCACTTTGAGTCATATTCGATCTTTATGTATTTTATGGTTCATAATAGCTACGAGTTCTAAGGTGAATTCCAGAGTGCCAGCTCAAAGATACCCCGAGAAGCAGCCCACCAACTCACACTAACGAACATCTTCATTGTTGAGCTTACATTCAAATTTCACGTTACATTCGGAAAAGGCACGAGTTTGTATAACATTCCCACAGATGGAGCTAAAAGTATACGAACACATACCCGAGCACGTTCACCATTCGGCCTGTATCTCGCTAAAACCTGTTGTAGAACTGCAAGTTTATTATTGCGAGATGCACTAAGAAACTCAGGAGGCAAATGTCGCTCCATTGCACTATACATTGCCGAGGGATACTCGAGGTCTTTAAGATCTTCATAGCTGTCGGGGTTATGCTCTAAGTTCGGAGTTTTCAAAAGTCTTGGGGCGATGAAAGCCTGTCTACTGCCATCACCAGTATCCGAAGAAAGATCATGCCTTCCCTGCGATGCTGCACCTAGAGCTGCTCCGTTGGCGTGATAGGAATTTGCTTTGTTTGAGGGGACTGCATCCTGCGCCATTGCTCTCCCATGCAGGGATGCCTTAACTTAATGCAAGCATGACAACTGCTCACGCTTTTCGCTAGAGCATTGCAAATCAGAAGAATTGTGAGAGGAGTTCGCAATTGTGCAAATGGATGTGTTTGAAAGATTTCTCCAAGACGCCATGCTGACAAAAGCGTGCCGAATTTGGTAGGAGGAGAGAGGAATATCTATGGAAAGGTAATGAGTAGAGAGATGATGAGGATAGACTTAGGTGAAGATGACGATGAATCTGTGATTAATGCTCGCTATTGCAGGGGATCAATGGGGCTTGGAAGTAACTGCTGATGAAGATCTGCTAGCGTCGGATAGATAGATCATGCAGCAACCCTAGCAGCAGCAGCCTCGGAAGGCAACCTTAGCGAAGCCTACCAGCCAATGATACATCAAGAGTTAATAGGGCCCGCCAATCATAAAAATTGTATCTTCATATGTTGCTTTTTCTCCAAATAAGCATTGAGCACAGTCAGAAAACGACTTTTTTCTCACGTATTGGTCAATGCTTGGAAGTTGGCCATATCTATATCTAGAAAACAAATATATATGTTTATGAGCTTTCTTTTATTTTTTCACACACCGCTCTCCATGACTCGCTTTGGTTCGGGAGATACACTCACCAACTAGCACACGAGTATCAAAGCTGCTTCAAGCCTCGAGCTTTACAAATGTAAGATCTCCTCATGGATGTCCAACTCATTACTTAAGAGAACATTGGTGAGAAGTTCCCTCTTAGTGCTTGCAAGCTCTTGAAGCTCTTTTGTTGGACCAAAAAAAGATCATGGATCTCCCTCCCCTTGGGAGAGAGGTGATTGTCACTCTCTTTCCTTTAGATCAAAGGATTTGGAAGCTCAAGTAGATATGGCATGTAAATTGGAGAGGGAAACAATGGTCTTAGAGATCTCTACCCTAGTATATGACAATGGCTACAGCCTAGAGACATGAGAGGAGTGAATCAAAGAGCAACATATCATTTATACAAGTCACAAAACCATGGGAGATACAATGCAATGTGTTTGTATGTGCAAATCCAAGGTCAAGAAAGCAAAGTCCTCCACAACGTTGATTTTTGGAAGTTGGAATGTTTGTGAGAGGGTAGGTGAGATAGTTTAGAGTTATTGGAATGCGATAGGATCATCTTCTTTAGAACTAAAAAGATTGTTAAATAATGGATTAGAATGAGATTAGAAATCCCCAATTGAATTCCTAAATTGATAGGTAGCTGAATTGGAAGTGGATTAGAGATCCTCAATTGAAATCCAGTAAGATTTGGAGGGACCTAATACCCTTCCATCAAGATTATAGGTACCCAACAAATCTATTGTAAGGATCGCCAAAAGATTTTCTCCTCAGATTTTGCTAAAGGATTATAATCTCCCTTTTCACTCTCCTTGTTAGAAGCATCGTAAAACTAGAAAATCATAAAAAAACAAGAAGCAACAAAATAAAAGAATATAGGAGAAGGAAAACATAGAGATAATAACAAAAATTGAGATTGTCATATTATAAGATAACTTGTGTTCGATGATCATCCCACACAATAATCATCACCTATAGAAGAGAAGTATGTGTTGAGAAACATGGCACAAGACACTCACAAAATACAAAACAAGCTATGGACGCTCAAAGAACAATAAAAACATCATGATAATGAAATATGAAAATAAATGGACCAAATTTTGAAAGGAAATTTACATAGGAAACATGCACCTTGATGCTCAAGGTGAGAGCATCATGGGAGTGCTTCGTGAATAAAATGAGAGGTGAAGTTAGTCCCTTCTTATGAGGATTAAAGGGTAAAATACATCCAATGTGGGATAAGTAGAACTTGCATGAGAGTGCATGTGAGTTTTTCGCAAGGGTGGAGCATGGATATCTCAACAACCCCCTTCCATGTGATGACTCTTTTGTTTATAATGTGACATATGGCATCACTTAGTCCATTGAGTTTTTAGATCTAAGGACATATGAGATCCTTAGACATAGCTTGGACATATGGCATCCAAGTGTGCAACATATGGCATCCCTTGGTTTTCATGAACATATGACATCCATGTGGGTTTGGTTCCTTGGACATATGGCATCCATGGTGATGGGACATATGGCATCCATGGTGGTGGGACATATGGCATCCCTAGGGATCCAAAGACATATGGCATCCCTAGACCTATACTTGGATGTTTGGGATCCAAGTGGTTTTGTGGGGATCTAGGGACATATGGGATCCCTATATGAAAATATTTACGTGATTATAGTAAGTTCCTAGCTCTGAGTCATGGCTCAAGGTGGTGTCTAATCCTTTACAATAAGCCATACAAAAAAGTTTTTATTTGTACCTAATTTAAGTTCTCTCAGTAGATATAAAAAGAACATCCATGATATGGAACAAAGGTGTGCTTCCAACTTTGATGACCATCTAAAACAATGGTCAATTGAAAAATCCCTTGGCATGTTAGGCATAAGAATTCGTAATTGTAAGAAGTCCCCTCCATTCAAACACCATAGGATTTTCTTCTTTGAAAATAACAAGATCAAAATTAAGTGGGGCCACCCATAATGAAGATGAAAATATCATTAACGTTCTCAATAACTCTCTCTAAAGCATAGATTTCCTACCAAATTTGTCACTATTGTTTCACCTTCGGGCCATTCTATCCTTGCTTTATGGGATATGGGGGATCCCAAGGGCACTATGATCCTTTAGTGTACAATTGTTCGTTTATTAATTCAAGCAAGGAAAACTAGGCCTCAACCAAACTTCCTTTATTAAAAAAAAAACATTCCTCAAATAGTGAAAAAATAGCTATGTGTAAAACAATTTGAAGTTGGCTTCTAAGCATATATAAATGGTAAAATCAATGTTGAGACTTCCCCTCTCTTCAATTTAGTGGATTCTTGAAAAAGAATGAGAGGCAAAATAGAGAGGGGGTCAATTATTATGTCATCACTTGGTTTCTACTCTAATCATAGCCCAATAGGAGCAGCATATTTGTTCAATAAATTTGTTCCCCAACTATCTGGCTCTTTTAGAACTAAGAAAATCCTAGAAAAGGATTGGTTGACATCCTACTTCTCTAGCTCTCTGCATCTATCAGAAGATTGCCCACTTTCAATCAACTATTTTGCCAATTATAGTAGATGTCATGTATCACTTTTCCACTTAGATTCTTCTAGGCTATGTATAGAGTCATTTCTTTTGTCATGTCTTTCTCTGCAATCGAATTCTCCAAAAGAAAACTCTTGCGTAGTGCATGATTTGAGGTAAGATGATAGTAGCTCTTTCTTTTCTCTCCCCTTTTGTCTGTGGAATGGTTTTGCACAATCGATCTAATGGAGTCACTTGTAGAGAGTACACATGTGGAGGAAAAATGAAAAGAAAAGTATAATGGTAGAAACAAATAGAAAGGTACCCAAATACAATGAGATACAACTAAAATACTATGAGATGGAGTGTCTTTTGGATACAAAATGGAGATGCGCTCATGCGGATACAAATGGAAATGAATTAGAAGAACTCATGTCATCAAGACCCCTTGCAGCTCCATTTTGTAGCAATTGAATGTTGCATAGATCCGTCAAGTGCTAAATGAAAGTGAAGGTAAAGCCTTCGCATGAACATGTCCACCTCCTCTTGAGAGGGTACATTGTTCTAGAGTAATCTCTTGAGATACGAACTTCTCATGGATGAAATGGTACTAGATTTCATTGTGCTTGGTGTGAACATGGAACACAAGGTTTTTGGCGATGGCCAAGGCTAACTTGCTATTGATGCGGATGCATGTCATAGTGTCTTGCAAATTCCAATAGAAATTGAAACCAGATGGCCTCACATGTTGCTATTGGAAGATCATTTTGGAAAAACAAGAAAAAAGTAAATATTTTGTAATTTTGTAATGTAGAAGATCCCAAATTGATGAAAATGAGGAAAAGTCTTCCTCATGAGATGATGTAATCTATGTAATTTTTTGTATAGGTTTTAGAGCTCTCAAGAGAGTAGAATTTTAGGATAGAATTTTAGAGGACCTAATTTCAAGTGTGAAAAAGGGACACTCAAAATAGTTTTTATGTCAATATTGACTCATTTTTAGAGGCTGAATCATTTTGTTTTTGACATGATTAATGAGACCTTGAGAGCTCTTGTCTTTCTCTTCTAATCTCATCATCAAGATTTCATGGTGATTTCATGCTGATTTACTAAGTGTTTATCATGGATTTCTCTTTGTGATCAATAGTTCTTTGAATATTTCATGCTATCCTAAGTCTATTTCATCTATCTAAGCCTCCATAACCTTGCAAAGGACTATTCAACTTGATTGTGTGGTTCTGTCAGAATGGCAATTGTCTCCTTGCTAGAGTACATGTATTGAATTTCAAATTTGATATCATCAATGTCTTTGTCATGAAAATCAGCACATTTTAGGCACAAAAATCATTGAAAAATATTATTTCTAGCTCTATCTACAAGAAAACATAGAATTTTCCATAAAAGTTGTGAAATCTCTATTGAGACTGATCTTGCATGACAAATCTGTTGATATATTTCATTAGTGGTGTGTGTGAACACCCTAGGACTATCGTGGCACTTTTTTCCCTCTTTAGGAGGTTTTTTCCGCCTGGCTTGTATATATGCCTATAACCCTAAAGGGTTACTTATCTTTGTAAATTCTCTTGGTAATACAATCAGTATTGTGTGTTGTACTCCAAGCTTCTTCTTCTTCCTTGTGTTATTTGCGTGCTTCTGTAGACCTCAAACTCTAATAATTGGTATCAGAGCAGGTTGTTGCTTCATCTAGGGCATCTTTGATACCCCTCCCATCATAGTCCCAAAATCCCTGTAATTGGTGAGCATACTCAAGACAATTAGGAGTTCAAAACAACTTCACTTTGTTGTATTGAAATCACGATCTAAGCTTCTTTTGGCCTTTGAATGCACTATCATAGCACCTATGCAAGCAATTTTGTCTTTTTGTGCCAAACATATATACAGGTTTTGTTTTCAATATAAGCACCTTGAAGTTTGCTACAAGTTTAGAAGAACTTGACAGGGTAGTTCTACTCAACTTTTTGAGATACAATCATTTTTCTCCATCAAGGTATTTTGGTTAGTGGCCATGGCTGAAAGCAATTATGTATTTCGTATGTAGGATCTTGAGGATAAGTTGGATGGTACCAATTACCCATTATGGGTATATATGATGCGTCATGTATTGGTTGCAAAAGGGCTATGGAATATTGTGCAAGGTGTTGAAAAACGTCCTACTACAACTGCAAATACAATTACTGAAGGTGATGCGGATGGCATTGAAGATGATGTTCTTCAAGTTCCTATTTGTGTTGTGGTTCTTATTGCACCTATTGCAGAGAAACTTCGTCGGGATGGTAGAGATGTTCAAGCACATGCATTGATAGCCTTGTTTGTCAAATGTACCATTATTCCTCACATTTGCTCTTGCAAAATAGTAATTGATGCTTGGGATACACTTACCACTTTATAACCGTCAAGGAATGAGGCTCGTGTTGCTTACCTCTAAAAACACTTAGAGAGTGAGCACATGAATGAAGGAGATTCCATGGACATTTTTTTGACAAAGATCAAAGATTTGAAGAAGCCATTAATTATTGTTGATGAAGTCTTGCCAGATAGTTCACTTGTGCAGATTCTTCTGAATGTTCTTCTAGATTCATATCAGAGTTTTGCCTCTACTCTTTGATTGATGATGAAAGACAATCCAAATGCCTTAACATTTGACGAGTTATTCTCTATTCTATTGCAGGAAGATCAGTCTAGGCAAAACGGGTCCATTATGCATGTTGGAGATCAAACTTTCCTGGTTATTCAAAAGGGCAAAGGTAAATGGAGCTCATCTACTAGTAAGCAAAAATTTGCTAATTCTGCACAATCAAAGAAGGATGACAAAGATGAGAAGAAAACCAAAAAGCAAAAGTTGTTTTGTAAATACTATAAAGGAAATGATCATGTCATAAAGAGTTGTCCAAAACTGGCTACAAAAGAGGCAAATAAAAAAGAGGTCGGAATGGTTGTTGCAGAGGCCTCTATGCCCAAATCAGAGTCTACAAATCTTGTGCACAATGAAGAATGGGCATTTACTACTATTTGCAGTTACGACCCATCTTCTAATGAATAGTGTATGTCTGTAGTAGACTCAAATGTTTGGTGCTTTGATAATGGGAGAACCAAACATATTACCTTATAGCATAGTTTCTTCACTTCATTTGAGCCTTCCCCTTCACGGAATACTATCACATGCACCAAAAACTCCTCTTATCCTATTATGGGAGTTGGTAAGATCATTTGGACTACTAGTAAGGGTAGTTCTTTTACATTGTCAGATGCTTTGTTTATGTGAGGGATTGAAAAAAATATGTTATCAATTTCAACATTAGCCAAGATCGACTTGGTTGTGAAATTTGTTGATGACAAATGTAGAGCTATGATATGTCAAATGAACATCATTATTGTTTCTGCCATTTTATGCCTTGGGATATATAAGATCATAGATTATGTGAAATTTGTGAATGATTCAGCATGTGCAGTTCAAGATTCTCAGGTTGTGTCAGATGCAAAGCTTTGACATGCATGTTTTAGTCATTTGAATTTTGCCATTTTGCTACACCTACAAAAATCTAAAATGGTGTCCTCTCTGCCCAAACTTAAGGCACTCTATGAAGGTTGTATTTTGGACAAAATGCAGTGTTCCTCCTTCCCAAAAAATGGTCCAGTATGAGCTACTTAGAAATTGAAGCTTGTTCACCGCAATGTTTGTGGTCCTATGAAAACACCTTCTTTTGGGAACTACCTTTACTTCATGACTTTCATTGATGATTTTTCCAAGCATGCATGGGTATATCCATTGAAAGCAAAGTCTGAAGTGTTTATGTGCTTCAGAAAATTTCTAGTTTTGCGTGAAAATCTGTCAACATGTAAAATCAGCACCCTTCGTTTTGATGGAAGGGGGGAATATATGTCTTCTGATTTTAATGCATTTTTGGCCGAACGTGGGATAAAACATCAATCTATAGTGTCATGTACACCTCAACAGAATGGAGTTGAAGAAAGGAAGAACAGGTCACTCATGGAGATGGAGAGGTGCATGGTCAAGAGTCAGGCTTTACTGCATAGTTTCTCGCTTGAGGTTGTTATGTGTGCAACATATGTACTTAATAGGTGTCCCACTAAAGCATTGCAGTCTATCACTCCATATGAAGCTTGGCATAATCGCAAGCCATCTACTGCTCACCTATTTTGTCTTTGGTTTCAGGCATATGTATTAGTGCCTGAACAACAACATAAGAAATTGGATGATAAAGTAGTGAAATGTATTTTTGTTGGATAGAGTTCTAAAAGCAAATGTTATCTCTATATCATCCATACACTAAACGCATTTTGGTTAGCCGTGATGTTGTTTTTGTGGAAGATGAAATTCAACCATTACTTTCATGTACTAAGGAGACATGAGTTAGCTATAAAGATGTGTATGACACTTTGCTGCCTCTTTTTATAGTTGGATGGTCTAGTGTTGGTCCAAATGAGGCAATTTCTTGGCTATTGCAAGTTCCACATGATGATGCAAATCATCCCATTTCTGATGCAGATTTACATGATGCACTTGATGATGAGAGCTATGATATAGAGGAGGCAAAAAATATGCCTAAATGGCTGGCGTAGGCTTTACTTGTTCAGGCTCTCATAGTGCTTCTTTTGCATCATATTGTTATGCCATGGCTGCCTCTAGTCTTTATGATGAGAATGAAAAATGGTACCTAGTCTTTATGTGACTTGCATCCTAGCAAGAAGGCCATTGGCACTAAGTGGGTATACAAGCTAGAGCATAAGATTGATGGAATAGTTGACATGTATAAGGCTAGGCTTGTTGCAAAAGGTTATGCTCAAGAAAGAGGCATTGATTTTGATGATTCCTTTGCTCCCACATGCCGAATGACTATTGTTCATAGCATTTGTGGACTTGTAGCTCATCATGGTTGGAACATACATCAGTTGGATAGTAAAACTGCATTTTTGAATGGTGACTTGCATGAAGAAGTGTATGTTTTTTAGCCTCATGGTTTTGTGAAGAAAGCGCATGAAAACCATGTGTGGAGGTTGAAGAAGGCATTATATGGTTTGAAGCAATCACCACATTCTTGGTATGAAAAGATACATGCCTACTTTATTGCACATGGTTTTGAGAATAGTCCAACTAAGAGCACCTTATATGTTAAGCATGCAAATGATGTGCTTCAAATCATTGTTGTCTATATTGATGGCATGTCATTCACTGGTCCTAAAGAGAAGCATATTACTGATTTTAATGCTATTTTGCATGCCTCATTTGAGACGTCAGATTTGGGGCATTTGCATGATTATTTGGGCATTCAATTTATGCAAATTGATGGTAGAATAGCTTTGTGTCAAAAAAATATATTGATACATTATTACAGCGTTTTGGCCTTGAAGACTTGAAACCTATTGCCAATCCTATGGAAACAGGTTTACGGTTGAGTTTTCATGATGCTAGAGATGCATTTGATGTTGTTCTCTATCACTAAGCTATTGGATGCTTGATTTACTTGTGCATTATTCGGCTAGATATTGAGTTTGTTCTCTCACAAATGAGCGGGTTTATGCATTGCCCAAGTGTCAAGCATTGGTAGGCGGTTAAGCGCATTTTTTGCTACTTGAGTGGTACCAAGCTACTTGGATTGTTTTATCCCAAGGGGGGATCACTACCGCCAGATTTACATCTTACTCTAAATGGGTTGGTTGTTATGACACTCGTGTGTCCACCAATGGTTTTTGCTTTATTATTGATAGCTCATGCATATCTTGGTTAAGCAAGAAGCATCCTTTTGTGGCCACTTATAATTGTGAGGCTGAGTATAGGGAAGCCTTCATAGCGATTGTTGAGTGTGTGTGGCTCAGATGCCTTATGGCTGATTTGGGTGTTTGTCAGTCTTATGCCACCACCATCTTCACTGACAATTACAGCACATCGGCAGTTGCGAGACCCTATGTTCCATGCTCACACTGAGCACAAGGTGCACTATCATTATGTCAGAGAGAGGTTCTTTGGTGGAGAGATCAGTTTGACAGATGTGCTCACATAAGAGAACGTTGTAGACCTTTTCACAAAGTCTTTGTCTGGGGAGAATTTTGAAGCTTTTCGCAAAGCTTTGGGCTTACTTCCTTTTGTGGATTGATTTCACATAGCGTGGCACTTCCTTATACATGAGTGTCAGCTCCTTGTTCATCGCATCACTCATAGGGGGGATTTTCTAATATATTTCGATAGTCATGTGTGTGAATATTGTAGGATTCTTGGGGCACTTTTTTCCCTCTTTAGGACGTTTTTTCCACCTAGCTTGTATGTACACCTATAACCCTAACATGCTTGTATATACACCTATAACCCTAATGGTTTATATACACATATAACCCTAACAAGTTACTTATCTTTGTAAATTCTCTTGCTAATACATTCAGTATTGTGTGTTGTACTCCAAGCTTCTTCTTCTCCCTTGTGTTTTTCGTGTGCTTCTGTAGACCTCAAACTCCAAAAAATCTTGGAGTCCATTGAATGTATTACCAAGAGAATGTACAAAAATAAGTAACCTGTTAGGATTATAGGTGTATATACAATCCTCGGATTATATTTACGCCTATAACCCTAACAAGTTACTTGCATTTGTACATTATCTTGGTAATACATTCAGTATTTCGTGTTGTACTCCAAGCTTCTTCTTCTTCCTTGTGTTGTTCGTGTGCTTCCGCATACCTCAAACTCCAACAAAATCTTGGAGTCCATTGACGAGGAAGGGGTTGTGGTCTTTAGTTTACTTCCCTGATTGACAATTTTAAGTGTTTGAGGTTGTTGTTTCATTTATACTATGATGATTGGAGAGGACAACTCCAAAGTGGAACAAACACTTTTGGCACCATTGCCAGAGATGTAATCAAAGCTTTCACCCATTGGAGCTTTGGACCTTGTTGGATCTTCCAAGTTGATGGTAACAAACACTTCTTCAAAATTATTTTGAATCATCAAGTGTTGTGAAGATGAAAAGGTGAGTGTGCTTATCTTTTGGAAATATTTTTTCATTCATCTTGTTGAGAAGAAGGAGTAGGGAGTTGTATGTTGTTCTCTAATTTCAAAATACAAGATCTCAATCTTTGTTTATCAGCTTTTTAGCTTTATTTTCATGGAAACCTAGACAAATTGTTTACTTTTTGGTTGGGAGAAAAAAATCAAAAAATTGAGAAACAAAGTGGTCTTGTGATAAAAAAAATAATATTAGTGAACCATCAATACTCGAAATAGAAAGAAGAGAAAGAAGAAAAAATAAAAAAGAGAAAATAGAAAAGAATTTCTTGATTAATGGAGAAGAACATTTCTTGTTGAAAAATCACCAAGTTTTTTTTTTTGCAAGAATGAAGTAGAGGAAAAGTTATTTTGAGCCTCAAGGGAAGGTATCTCAATAAAAGTGAAAAAAATTTGCAAAATCAAAGGTAAACCCAAAAACATGATTTTCTACAGAGAATCATGATTCTCTCTGAAAGCTAAGATAATCAAAATTATGAACAAATTATAAAATCTTGTTGGGAAAAGAGCAAAGAGAGAATACCAAGCCGTCATCCAAAGAAAAAATTCAAATCTCTTGAAAAAGAGTGAAATTTGTGATTTTGAGCAAAAAAACACAATTTTCTGTAAAAAAACGTGATTGTTTAAAATTAAACCGAAAACATGATTTTCATTAAATTGAAAAATAACAAAATAAATATAAAAACTAAAATAATGAGAAAAATACTAAAAAATGAGAAAAATCATCATACAAATTGAAAATCACTTTCTCTGAGAAAAACTTGATTCTGAGCCTAGAATCATGATTTTTCTAGAAGAATTGAAAATTTTAATGTACATGCAAAAACAATACATTTGTTAACACTAAAAGACATATTTGGGAAGAAAATACCAAAATCTAGGTAAACAAATTTTTTTTTTAATATAAAGGAAGTTCGGCAATAGCCTACTCTCCCGGACTTGAATTAAATTAAGAAACAAAGGTACAATAGAAGGGGACTAGCGCCCACGGGACCCCCCAAATCCCACAAAGCAGGGGAAACTTGTATGAGTTCTAGGTTGCATTACATAGAAGGTTGATCACCCTCTCATCGCCCTCATGCGGGGCCCACTTGGGTTTGAGCTTGTTGTTGATCAAAATGACGACTTGATGATGCCTGAAGGGGGGGGATTTCTTACTGTTAACAATCCTTTTGCCAAGGAGGAAAAGTGATTTCTCAATCGACCATTCCCTTGGGGTATTGCCGAAGTTGAGAGCACACCTCTCCCGCCAGATTTTCCACAAGACTTCCCCTCTGATGGCGTTCCAGAGTGTCGCCGAGCAGCCGATCGCTTCTCCCAAAAGGACTTGTTTCCAACTGAGCTGTTTTTGAAGTCTGATTTTCTTTCCGACCGTCTGCCAGATTCTGTAGGAGCTGGGGCAGGTAAGGAAGATGTGTGGGACATCTTCAATAGCCCGGTGACAGCGTTTGCACCAAGGAGGGACCCCACAAATCTTGCTAGCCTTATGGTTGGTCCAAATTCCACGATGAAGAACTTGCCAAAGGAGGACAGACTTCTTAATCTCGATCAGAGGGTGCCAGATACCCATGAATTTCATGTCCCATCGAAGCCGCGTCCAGGACAGGCACCACTTCTTGTTGAGACTGATTTGATGGTCAGTCGCTTCTTTGATGTTCGGGATTTTGAGTAGGTTATTTCCATTGTGCCATTTGAGACCAAGCGAGTTCGGAGCATCGTGTCCCGTGAGCAGGCGAATCTTGTGACGATCCCATGCGAGGCATCTGCTTTGTAAAGTGTTCCATTCTTCGTAGGAGATGTTTTTGCAGGGATCAATATCCTCGAAATTTATCCAGCCGTTGGAGTCCTGCTTCCAGAGGTGTTTCCATTTTTTGAATCCTTTGTTCCATAAACTCTTGGCATTTTGAATGTTCCACGACTCCACCCTCCGGATGCCATGTATCGGGAACCAGATAGAGTCGTTTTGTCTGATTCCGGCCGCCCACTTCCAGTCCTCACTAATTCTTGTGAAGCTTTTAACTTTATTCCAGCCCTTCCAAAGGGAGCACACGAGGTTGGAGCCTTTCGGGAAGACAGGGATCGGGGAGAATAGCAGGGTCATGATGTCGAGATTCTTCCAGTTTGGGAACCCCATGAGAGTCAACTCATCTTTGTTTCTGAAGATCAGCTTGGCCCACGAGGCCTCCCTGTTGCACCAAGCCTTAATCATCCATTTGGCCGCCAGTTTGTTAGCCATACACCCAATGTCCAGGATACCAAGCCCCCCGCAGTCTCTGGGGCTAGTGCAGATATCCCACTTGATTTTAGGCACCCCCCTTCTGTTGTGATCGCCCGTCCAAAGAAAGTTTCTACAGACACTACTCATTTTGGACATGCCTTGCTCGTTCGGTCTCCAGCATGAAAGGAAATAAATGGTGGAAGAGAGGAGGAATGTGTTGATAACCATCGCCCGCCCAGCAAGATTGATTTGCATACCTTTCCAATAGTTAAGCTTGTTTTCGATTTTGGCCAACACCCAGTTCCAACGCTGTTCCATAGAGACGCCAAACCCCAAAGGAATTCCCAGAATACGAAGGATTTGGCCCTGCGGAATGATTTGGCAGCCATGGTCAGTGAGAAGGCCAGGATGATGTCCCACAATGGCCCTAAAGGCGGTCTTAGAGTGGTTGATTTTGGATCCAGAGGCCTCACAAAAGGTAGCAAGACACCTCCAGAAGGTCTCCAGGCTGGTATTATCATTGTGAACGAACGCGTTCATATCATCGGCAAATAGTCTCATGATGATTTGACTGTGGTCGTGGGGCAGCCGGAGGCCTTTAATATTGCCAGTCTCCACATGATGCGCGACCAGTCTGCTCAGCCCCTCAGTGGCGATGGCAAAAAGAAGGGGGGCCAGGGGGCATCCTTGTCTAATAGATCTTCTAAGATGGATCGCCTTCGATAGTTTGCCGTTCACGTTAATTTGTGTCCTTGCGTTTCCAAGAAGGGTCGCGATCATCTTGGTGAATTTCTGGCTGCATCCGAGATCTTGAAGAGACTGCAGAAGATAGTCCCATTCCAGTCTGTCGTAGGCTTTGTCAAAATCGATCTTAAGGAAGACCACATCTTGTTTAGACTCATTTGCATATTGAATACCTTCCCAAATATCCATAATGGTTTCCAGGATAGACCTGCCTTTGATGAAGCCTTTTTGGTCCTCACAAAGCCAAGAACTCAGGTGGCACGAGAGTCTGTTGGAAATGACTTTGGCGATGATCTTGTATCCTGTTTGGAGCATCGTAATAGGTTGCCAGTTCTCGATTCTGTTCTTTTCCCCCTTCTTGTGTACCAGCTTGATAATTCCATTATTTAGACACGAAGGAAGGGCACCAAACTTTAGCGCTTCTTGCCAAACCATCCGAAGAGGGGTGGCAACCTCCAGCTTAAAGGATTTAAAGAACTCGTTAGTGAGTCCGTCGGGTCCCGGGCTTTTACCGAGGGGGAGGGCATCAATGACCTCAATGATTTCTGATTCAGAGATAGGGGCATGAAGCAGGGGGAGGAGGTTGGGTGGTATTCTCCGGGGGGAAGCCCTAGAAATGGCAGCCATGCAGTCCCTTCTATGGTGGGAGAGGGGGTTCGAGGTTCCCAGGAGTCTCGTGAAGTGCCCTTCGATGATGCCAAGGTTATCTTCTTCTGAATTGCATACATTGCCATGTGGGTCTATTAGTAGAGGGATCGCCTCTCTGTTGTGTTTCCTTTTAAGGATACGGCACATCTCTTTGGTGGGTTTGTCGGCTTTACCGGCCCACCACTCCTTGAAGAAGATTTGCAAGTTTTTCCTTTGTATTTCTTCCTCATATCTCAACACTGCTCTGATTTTTCGGAGACCTTTCTGTGCTTGGTGTTTTCCTTTGTTCACTTCCTCCTCGAGCCGCCAGAGTCTGTGGTAAAGAGCTTCCCTGCGAGCCCGCCGCACAGTCTCGAGCATCTTCTTAGTTCTGATCATGATCTTACGAGACCTGTCGACCGCACTTCTCCAGCACTTGGCTGGGGCCAAGTCCGAGGCAAACGCCACCGTCCACACATCGGCAATCTCTTGATGGACGGAGGGGAGAGAGAAGGTGGTAGCGTTGGCATGGAACCACGGAGCCTTGCGGATCTTGTTGGATGATTGAAAAGTGATAACTATCGGGTAGTGATCAGAGATGGTGAGGTCAGTGCGTTGCGTGATGGTAGGGTGGCCCCACTGATGAGTAAAACTCTGAGAGATGTAGCATCTATCGAGCCTAGCTTTCCTCAGAGCCTCACCCGCTTGGAGATTCGACCAAGAAAAGCCATTCGAGTCTTTGAATTCAACCAGATCCAAGTGGAGTTTGGTCATGTCCCACGTTTCTTTCTCCCGATTGTCGATGACCCTACCCTTGCCCATCCATCTGTCCATAGGGTCCTCCACCATGTTGAAGTCTCCGCATATAAGCACGTTGTGGGGGAGCGAGTCTAATGAAGCCCAAGTGTTCAGTCTCTCCAAATCCCCGTTAGGGGCGTACAGAGAGACCATAGTAACACAAAGAGGAGCACCAAAAGAAACCGCAATCCAGCGGTGGCTAACATCTTTAATGGAGTTCTCAAGCTTTTCGATCCAGCGTTGCTTAATCCCGATAACCGTTCCTCCGGACCCCCGCTGGTGCTTCGTTGGTATCCACACATGGGCCGAGGAGACCTGTCTGAGCCGTTTCTGGAGGTCTTCTCCGTCAATTTTAATCTCTTGAATACATATAATGTCTGGGTTTAAGCTAATGTCGCGTAGCCATTGACCAATGATGGTCGCTCTTGAGGGGTCGGTTAGCCCTCTAGCATTTAGCGAGATAACAATCATTTTTGTGTTGATCCCTCTTTGCGGGAGGGAGCCTTGTCCTTTCTTCTCTTGGCTTCATCTTTCTTTTTCGCTGGGATCTGATCCCGACTTAGAATTCGGTTCTTGTGAGGGCTTTTCCATGGTAACTCCATTCGCTGTTTTCCTTTGCGGGATGCTCCTTGTTGGGGAGAATTGGGCCCCGTGCTCGGCACCGTGTCCGGGATCGTCGATCCAATGATGGAGCTTTCGCTATCCATGTTGTCTTCATTACTAGTGGTGAAACCATCTTCTTTGCTTGTAGTGTAACCCTCCTGGGGGGTTTCTTTGTTGTCAGGTATCTCTAGGGCTTCGTCGTAAGTGTCTGCCCCTGGAGGCTTCTCACCTGGGTAGTCAAGCTCGTTGATCTCCTTACCAAGGTTGCAATACAAGTTGCTGTAGGGGGTAATTGGCAGGTTGTTTCTCTCACCGTTGGCCCTCGGACTTCTTTTCCTTCTTCTTCTGACTTCAGTAAAGCCATCAGCATCAGCTTGGGGATTGGGGAGACCCTTGCCTTCCCCTTCCTTGGTCGCGTGGGTCAAATTGCCAAAGTTGTCTTGAGCAGTTTTGGAGGCTTCTTGAGCTCGTTTGTTTTTTTGCCTGAGAGGGCAATCTTTAATTCTGTGACCTTGCTGACCACAACGAAAGCACGCGTTGGGAAGGTTTTTGTAGGTGATATCCTGCTCCCAAACATCTCCTTCGCCCATGTCCACTTTGATTGTTGATGGAAGCGGCGAACTGAGGTCGGCCTCGACGCAGATTTGTGGGTGCCATCTAGCATTGAACGAGTGTCTTGCACCTTCATAGATGAGACCACCAATGTCTTCGCGTGACGCCAACGGCTTGCCGATAGGAGAGACAATGTCCCACACGAAGTTGTACAAGAAGTATGGGGGGTTAGGGAGCTCAACCCAAAGAGGGTACCGGAGCGATTTCGATTTGTCGGGAGTAAAGTCCGGGGACCATCTGAATAGGCACAGGGTCGCCCGACCGAGCTGCCAGGTGCCAACGCTTAGGGCTTGGAATGCCATCTCATCATTTTCAAAGACTAGCAGCATGTGGTTTGCTGGTAGGAACTGGCATTTGCTGACAATTAGCCCTCGAGGGAACCACTCTTTTCTTAGCCATTGTCGCACGATTTCGAGCGGGGGCCTAGGGCCAAACACTTGGCCGACAAGGCAAACTTTCTTAAGCTCCTCCTGAGCAGATAGAACTGCGGGTCTACTGAGGGACACGATGGGGGACTCAACACTTTCGGATGCCCCAGGGGCGGCACATGACCCCCCCTCCAGCAGAGCGGCCAGCGTGCCGGTCTCCCCAGGGGGGGGGGGCCCGATTACTTTTCACGAGGGAGGAAGAAGCCACTTCCATGCCCGAGGGAGCGAGCATCACTTTTACTTTCAATGGCAAAACTCCCCCCACCGATCACCCCGCAACCAAAGATCCCATAAGAGAGGGGAGCACACTTCTTCTTTTTCAAAAGTTTCGTGTTTTTCCTTTTTCTTTTCCTTTTTTTTCCCCCCTACTATAACTATAGTTCTCTAAAGGATTTATAACTATAGTTCTCTAAAGGATTTATAACTATAGTTATAAACAAATTTATAACTATAGTTCTCTAAAGGATTTAGGATTTTTTGGGAAATTGCATAAAATTTGATGAGATTGAGATAAGGGTTTGTTATAAATGACAGTAAAAATATACGGAGTCTTGGGCACAACAAAACACAAGTGATAGGGAAGAAAATATATATTCATCACATGGCAACATGTAAAACCTAAATGGTGAAGCAGAAACTTCTGATAATGGAGACTATAGAAACATCCTAAAATATCTATATACAAATAGTTTTGGAGCCTATGTCTATCATGATGGCATGCATAAGAATCTCATTAGACTAAAAAACTTAGAAATTCCTTTAAATTTGATGCTAGTGGCTTAGTTTAAAGATGGAAGATATGAAGACAGGCAAGGATGTATCTATGTCTTCACAAATAGTCCAAAAGACACAAATGACTTGGCTCAATGCTCAAAGAAAGGAGCATAGGATCAAAATCTAGAACAACATGAAATTCTTAGAAGTAGTAGACATCATGATCCGGTAGAGCCACAAAGAGAAAGGAGATAGTAGACTTCACCTAATCCTTTTCTAAGAGAAGGAGAAGCTATACATGAGTTTCCTGTAAGAAGGAGAAATGAGTGGAATGCTATTGGGAGAACCATGAGACCATACCAAGTAGCTAAGTGCATGAAAAATAAATATGATGGATCTTCATATCCTCATGACCATGTGGCTAAATATAAACAAATCCTAAGGGAAGAAGAGATACAAGAATATAAGACTTAATTTGAAGCCTTTGGATTAAGCTTGTCAGGAGTTGCTATGACATGGTTACCACCATTGAGAAAGTAGATGTTTGTAGATATAGAAAAGTTTTCGGAAGGATTCATAGGAGAATTCTCCAAAATTCGAATTAAACATAGTACAACTACATTGATCCACACATTTAGGCAAAAACAAGATGAAAGTGTTAGGGACGTAGCCAGAAGATTCAAACAATATGTGGATAGATGCCCTCAGGATGAAAAACCATCAATGCCTAAAAGAGTGTCTTTGTTCATAGAAGGATTGATTACTACACAGTTGAGGACCATGGTATATTGTAGAAGATGTCCAGACCTTGATTCTTGTATCATGAAATCCATTGGCCTAGAAGTCAATAGGGAAAATGATCTTCTAATTTTTTATCAACAAAGAAGAATTGAACCCAAAATACCACCTTCAGAGGATTTTCTCAAGCAATAGCAAAAGCTTTAGGAGCTACAACCAAAGCAAATACTATCAATCCTAGAATGGCACGAATCAAGAAATTCTATGTATGTGGAGAAAATCATCCTACCCACACGTGTAATTATCAAAAACCACAACATTTACAAGATGGGAGAACCTCAAGTACTACACCTTAGAGAAGAAATGGACAAATCATACAAGTGAAGAATGTTTTTACAACAAACAACTTGTGAGGGAAAGAGATTATCAAAATCAAACAAGTGAACAGAGAGACAAAGACTTTCTGGAACAATCTAGACCTATCCTAGGGCAACAACCACTCATACCAACTAACATGGTTCTAGTAAAATATACATCTATAGAGGAAAATTTAGAAGGGTCACTGGTACCATCTAGAGAATATTTTGATGAGTATAATAGTGGTTTAGATGATTATTATGAACAAAATATTGGGAATATATGCTTAAGGCAAGGAACTTGATCTTCAAGCCTTGGATTTAGGAAATGGGAGAATCGAAATGGAGCAACCACCTTCATGTATATAACAAACAATTATATGCCAAACCGAAAACATCAATTCAAAACAACACAAAAGGTGAATTGTTAGAGGTGTGGGGGGAGCCCACTTTGTGAGAGAATGTCCTCAACCACCTACTTCGAGAATAGGAACAACTTATTGTAAATATTATGGAAGAGAGCCCGTGATCAAAGATTGTCCAAAAAATCCACAAAAACAAAACATAAACTCTCATATACCTTTAAAATTAGTTGAAATTTTTGAGAACATAGAGAATAAGCCAAACAAAGTGACAAGTAGTGACTAGAGCATAGTCTAGAAAATAAAAACTAATAGTGGAAGAGGATAAGAGTGAAATGAAAAGTAATACTTCATGGAAAAATAGGAGAGCCAAACAAAAGGCTAAGTGGGAGAAGAAAGTAGAAGATTTAGAAAAAGAAATGTAGGTTAAGATCCAAAAGAAATTGCAAGAACAAAATCCAAAACAAAATCAAGGGTGTAGTCACATGCAAAGCTTATCAAAACAATTTGTTACTTTGACAAAAGCATACAAGGCTAGGATAGAGGAAAGACCAATCCGAGCATATCAAGAAAAAGTATATCCCATGCCTAAATTGGAAGAAGAAAGAATGAATCTATGTAATGAAATAATACAAAAAACTCAGCAATTATTGGAAGAAGAGAATATATAAAGCCAATCCAAAAATTCAGGGTACAAGAAAGAGTTTGGGAAGGTGTGTTGATAAATAATTTGAAGAAACAACAGAGTAAACAAAATGTTCAATAGGAGGAACAATTCAATAATTCAAGTGATGATGAGGAAATATTGTTAAAAATGGAGGTTAAATTAACTTATCAATGCAAGATATTGCATCAATGGAATTTAGAATAATTAGTTAGTGAAAACCATCACTTCAGATCTTCTTGAAAAAATCAATAGAAAAACTTGATAACAATACAAACAGAGAATCAATTATCTAGGTACCCATAGATAAAATTGGAGGATATTGTTGTTGGGAAAGATGGATGGATGATCCAAGAGATTGAGTAGGTACTGCTAAAACCTACTTTGTGCCAGCCCTCTTTAGCTTCAGACTTGATTAGTAGAGTTCCTTAGCTTTCCAATGACACCAAGAAATGGCCTATGTCCTTTGGAAATGAAGTGTGTAATGATTGAATCAAAACAGATAACTTTGGAAGTCACAAAGTCAAGAAAACCTTCTATTTTGGTCTTGACACCTGCTGAATGTTTTGCTCAGTGTGACGAGCAGAATAGCAATTGATAAAATTCCTTCTAGGGGTATTCAATTAACTTAGTAAGCTACCATTTGCAAGTGGAATGATGTAAAATGACAAACTATACTCAGAGAAATTAATTTCGCAAACTTAGTTATACCCCCGACTTTCTAGGACTGTAGCAGAAATAGACCAGTGAGCACCTTGACGACGATTTCTCTGAATTGGCTGAATGAAATCACTTCAAACTTTGTCAGCATGTAGATGACTTTGAGCTGAATCTAACAAGCTTTGAGTCACTGAATTTGGTGGAGTTGACTGAGATATGCCCTTGACAAGTTGACAGACTTTGGAGTAGACAAGCAGTGAACACAGAGATTAATGATGTAAATGTATCTATAAATTAACACTTGTGTACAATCCCATTGGCATGACAAGCATTGCCTAATGGTTTAGAGAGGTGTAGGCTATGGAGTAGTCCTTACACACACTCAATGACAGTAGAATGAAGCTCGGGAGTGATCTCTCTACTCACGACTTTTCAAGTTCACCTTTTATATGAAATGTGTAAGAATTTGAATTCAAATTCAAATTCTTGGCTCCCTCTAATCAAGCTTCTAAAAGCTTGGAGATATTCTCTCAATCAAGTGAACTACCTTTTCCACGAATCATTTGGGTAGGTGATTACAAAAGATTCTAAGTCAAATTGACCTTTACAATGAGGTAAAGTGGTAAGTAATCACTAGCATATGTTCCTATGGTTCTTCATGCATGTAGAGTCTTCATGATATCTTCCAAGCCAAATGTGTAGGCTTGTGATTTACACCAACAACTTCCCCTCAAGCCAAAAATTTTGGCTTAAGTCTTCATCCTCAATCTTCAAGTGTATCCTGCAATCCAATCATAGATTTGAACCTGCAAAGTTTGGTTCCATCCAAAGCTTTAGTCAGCAAATCTGCACATTGCATGTTGGTTGACACATAAGTCAGCTGAATGTCCTTACTTAGCAACTTCTCCCTTACATAATGGTAATGTACTTCTATGTGTTTTGTCCTAGCATGATAGATAGGATTAGCTGCAAGGTGAAGAGAACTTGTACCCCAAAGATAATTGGAGGCATAGTATATAGGCCCAATTCTGTATATAAAAGCTTAATCCAAATTGCTTCTTGAGTGGCATTAGCTAGCCCTCTATATTCTGCTTCTGTAGAAGACAATGCAACAGTTGGTTGCTTCTTTGCAGACCATGAAATTGTTTTGTCACCTGCAAAAGAAATGTATCCTGAAGTGCTCCTCCTATCATCCTTGCATCCTACCCAATCTGCATCTGAATAAACTTTTATATCAATATCTGAAGTGTAAGGAAAGTACAAACCATGGTTCTGTGTACCCTTGAGATACTTTAATATTCTCTTGGCAGCCTCTAAGTGAGGTATCCTTGGCTTGTGCATAAATTGACTTACCACACTAACTCCATATGCAATGTCAATTCTAGTTAAGGTAGCATAGTTCAAGATACCCACCATACTTTGATAACCTGTAATGTCTTGGACATCACCTTCATGGGCACTTAGCTTTAGGTTCACCTCCATTGGAGTGGTTGCTGCTTTAGCATCCTACAAGTGAAACTTCTTCAACATGTCCTGTACATACTTCTTCTGAGTAATGTATATCCCTGAATTAGTGTAAACTAACTCAAGCCCTAAAAAATATTTCAATAATCCAAGATTATTGATCTTGAACTCCTTCATCATCTGACTTTTGATGGATCTGATTCCATTGACATCATTACCTGTAATGATGATGTCATCAACATAAACACAGAGATATATTACCTCTGAATTACTTCTTTTAATGAACAAAGAAGTATCTGCCTTGCTCATAACAAATCCTTGGTCTTGGAGGTATGTAGTTAGCCTGTAATTCCATGCCCTAGGTGCCTGCTTCAATCCATATAAATCCTTCTTTAATTTGCAAACATAAGTTACCTTCTTAGGGTCTTCATAGCTAGGAGGTTGTGACATATAAACCTCTTCTGAGATCCATCCATTCAAGAAAGCATTCTTGACATCCGATTGGTACATGTTCCAATTCTTTGATGCAGCCACACTAACCAACACTCTGATTGTTGGCATCTTGGCCACAGGAGAAAATGTTTCTTCATAGTCAATGCCTTGGGTTTGTGCAAAACCCTTGGCTACTAACCTGGCCTTGTACCTGTTAATTGTGCCATCAGAATTTCTTTTCAACTTATAGATCCATCTGGATCCTATTACCTTCATGGAGTCCTTCTTGGGTACTAATTCCCATGTATCACTCTCCTTGAGTGCTTCAATCTCCTCATCCATAGCTTCTTTCCATTCTGATTTTGTGATTGCTTCTTCATATGAACCTGGTTCTTCATTTAGCAAATCCTTGGCAAGATAAACTGAATGTTTAGTAACAAGAGATGTATCATACCCATATTTGATAGGTTTTTTACTTTCCCTTTGTGATCTCCTAAAGGGTTGAGCTGAAGATTCAGGTATGTCTTCAAGCTTCTTCATCTTCATTTTGCCTTTGGACTTCCATGCCTTGAACTCTTCAAGGTTGATTGTATCTTCATCATCTGAACTTGACTCTCCATTCTGAGTAGGTTCCTCCTTTGTAAGTTTTGGAAATTCTTCTTCCAAATCATAGGGTAGTTTGACTTTCCTGCATTCATTCTCATACCAAGAATCATTCTCATCAAAAATCACATCTCTGCTTACTCTAAATCCCTTATTGGTAGGGTTATAAAACTTGTAACCTTTTTTATTTAAATCATATCCAATGAAAATACATTTTTCAGCCTTTGGATCTAGCTTACCTCTAACCTGTGAAGGTATGTGTACATATGCTACACATCCAAAAATTTTGCAATGATCTACTAATGGTCTCTTACCATGCCAGGCTTCATAAGGTGTCATACCATCAAGTGATTTTGATGGTGACCTGTTTATGAGATAGGTGGTAGTAGAAACACTCTCTGCCCATAGATAGTTAGGTAATTTCTTCTCATTAAGCATAGATCTAGCTGTCTCAACAATTAACCTATTTCTTCTTTCTACTACCCCATTCTGTTCAGGAGAATACCTTGTTGTTTTCCCTTTTGATGCCTCTGTCTTGCAAGAAGTCCTCAAATTCATTGGAGAAGTATTCACCTCCTCCATCTAACCTTAGCCTCTTCAAGTTCCTTCCTGTCTGATTTTCAACTAATGCAAGATATTTTTTAAAGCAATTAAACACCTCATCCTTGTGCTTCATAAAGTATAATACAGTCCATCTGCTATAGTCATCAATAAAAGACACATAGTACCTTGAACCTGAGACTGAGGGGTCTTTGCTAGGTCCCCAAACATCTGTGTGTACCAGCTCTAGGTAGTCTTCATGCATATATCCTTTCCTTGAGAAGGGCAACCTGTGAGACTTACCAAATTGACAAGCACCACACTTGTAAATCATATGTTGCTTGGATACATTAGGTATCCCAAGCACACATTGGTCCCTGCACATTTGCTTCAAGGTCCTTTCTCCTATATGCCCTAATCTCTTGTGCCAAATCTCAAGCTCTGAAAGTGTTTGATCTTTATAACTGTATAATGCAATATTTTTTGTATCTTCCAACTCAAAAGTGAAAAGTCTACCTGATTTTTCTCCTTTAGCTATCCTTTTGAATCCATGTCTTGGGTCCTCCACAAATGCTCCATATTGATTGAATCTGACCTGCAAACCTTTCTCTACAATCTGACCAACACTCATTAAGTTCTTTGTAATGGTTGGTACATAGAGTACCCTGCTTAACAAATTCTGATTACCATCACAAGTCTTCACATTTCCAACTTTAACTACAGAATGCTTTGTATCATCACCTGTTTGGACTTGGTGTTTGCCTTTTGGTTCCTCAAGATCAGAGAGTAGTGCAACATTACCAGCCACATGATTTGAACACCCTGAATCAATATAAAATAAGTGATCATCATTTGTACCTGTCTTTGAAGTCATGTTCATGATCAGAAGAGAGTCATCCTTCTCTTCTGTGTAGTTGTTGTAGTCCCTTCTAGTTTTGAATCCTCCTTGGTAGTAGTTACCATTGTAATTGTTGTTGTAGTTGTTGTTGTAATTGTTGTTGTGGCCTTGGTGATGGTTGAACCTTCCTCTAGACTGAGAGTATCCACCTCTTTGGTAGCCTCTTCCTCTCTGATTTTTGTAATTCCTGAAACACTCATCTATGGTGTGGTTTGATAAACCACAAATGTTACATGGTGATGAATTATAGGGTCTCCCCCTACCTTGCTTACCTCCTCTGCCCCTGACTCTTGAAGATCTACCTCTCCCTGCATAGTTGGCTTGGGAGGTAGAGCCTTCATCTTCCACCTTCTTACTCTTACCTTTATCCTTAGACTTCTTATCAGTGTATAGGGCAGAAGAGTTGTTACCTTTGGATGTATCTCCATTCTTTGTGAGCTTTTCTTCATGTGTAAATAGTTGTCCCATGAGAGTTGTAAGATCTGGGGTATGCATGTCCATGTAGAGATCCATTGCAGTGGTGAAGCTTTCCCACTTGTCATCAGCCTTGATTCCATTAATTACTTGCCTCACAATCAGTTCTTCTTCAATTTCTTCTCCTATGCTTGCTAACTGATCTGCAACATCTTTGATCTTGGTCACAAATTCTGAAACAGCTTGCTTAGGTTGCTTCCTTAGTGTTGTGAATTCAATCCACAACTGATTTTTCCTAGCCCTTGTATTAGAGGAAAAATATGATGACAAGGTTTCCCAAGTCTCTTGGGAAGTCTTACAATTTTTGATATGAGGTAAAAGAAAGTCAGATATAGAGTTGAGTAGATAAGACCTTGCCAATGCATCTTTTGCACACCATGTATTGAGCTTCTCTTGTTCTTCCTTGGTTGGCAATCCTCTTGCTTTGAATGAGGGCAATTCCTCATCTCCTGAGATGTATCCATAGAGACTCCTTCCTTGTAAGTAGGTCTTCATCCTTAGAGACCAAGCTTGATAGTTGTTCCTGTCCAATTTATCAATGAATGAAGGAAAACCATCTCCCATTTTACCTTATTTGCTCTGATACCACTCTTGGGAAAGATGGATGGATGATCCAAGAGATTGAGTAGGTACTGCTAAAACCTGCTTTGTACCAGCCCTCTTTAGCTTCAGACTTGATTAGTAGACTTCCTTAGCTTTCCAATGACACCAAGAAATGGCCTATGTCATTTGGAGATATTCTCTCAATCAAGTGAACTACCTTTTCCACGAATCATTTGGGTAGGTGATTACAAAATATTCTAAGTCAAATTGACCTTTACAATGAGGTAAAGTGGTAAGTAATCACTAGCATATGTTCCTATGGTTCTTCATGCATGTAGAGTCTTCATGATATCTTCCAAGCCAAATGTGTAGGCTTGTGATTTACACCAACAATTGTGAGGGTGAAGAGGGTAACACCATACTTTCAATCCTCTTTGGGAATAAGCAAAGAAATATTATTTTAGACAGTGGATCTGGTGTAGCCATAATGACAAGAAGAACTTGGGAAGAATGGGGGACTCAACCACTCAAACCTACTAATGAAACTACAACTTTCAGATGGAAAAATAGAAACACCATTAGGGATTTGGGAAAAGGTAATCATACTAATTTTTGGAATTGATTAAGCACACTTTTGCAATGGTGGAGTTTCCTCAACTCACCTCATATGAGATCACCCTAGGAAGCCCTTTTATGAGACTCGGGAAAAGATCAAGTGGTTCAAGATCACGAAAAGATTGCCTTTATCTTCAAAACCTAGGAAATGTCACTAAAGTCAATTTGAGAAGAAAGGAGACTACATAAATGAGAGAAAACTAGATGATACAAGATATATACCATAAATTTAATGATGAAGATTTTGAACCATATGGATGGAGTCAAATATTGTCTACTTTAGATGTAGCCAATGAAGAACATGTGGGAATAAATTTTATATAGATGATAAATTTTATATAGATGATACAAGATATATACCATAAATTTAATGATGAAGATTTTGAACCATATGGATGGAGTCAAATATTGTCTACTTTAGATGTAGCCAATGAAGAACATGTGGGAATAAATTTTCTAAACGAAAAAGGGTGATATCTTTTACATAGGACTGAGGATGATAAGGGTTGAACAAGAAACTTTGTATCCAAAACAATGGAACAAGAGTTTACTATCTTATTAAATAGCTTACTCCTGCATATGAGGGATAGTGTCATCCTTGTAAAACCTTGAGGTTACAATGGGAAACAAACTCCACAAAAGAAATAAAAAAACAAAGAACAAAATATTCAAGATGAAGATCAAGAAAATTTGATGTTCCATCAAATTTCTAAAAATATGAGATTGATGAAAGACTGACTACTGCTTCACTTGAAACCCAGGAGAGAAAAGAAAAATGGAGAGTTCTATGACAACTAAGAAGAAACAAACAAGATTGTAATAACCTAAGAGGGGGGAGGAGATAGACAGATCGTAATTGTGGATGACATGGCAAAGGAAGAAGAAGGAGCCTTAATCAAGTTGATCAAAGAATTTAGAGATGTATTTGCCTATAGCTACAAAGACTTAAAAGGCATAGATCCTAAAATTTGTGTGCATAAAATACCTATTGCACCAGATGTAAAACCTAGTAAGCAAAGACATTATACATACAATGACAATTACTCTAGAAAGATTAAGAAAGAAATAGAAAAATTATTGGCTGCCAATTTCATTTATGAAATTGAGTATACAGAATGGATATCCCTAATAATTGTGGTTCCAAAAAAGAATGGCAAAATTAGGGTTTGCATCAGTCTTAAAAGGGTGCTGCAAGTATTAGAGATAGCTATCCATTGCCAATAATAGATCACGTGCTAGAGAGAGTGGCTAGAAAAGAAGTCTATAACTTTTTGGATGGATTCTCAGGTTATAATCATGTACCTATTGCTTTGGAAGATCAACATTAGACTACCTTTGCAATTGAATGGGGTGTTTATGCATTTAGAGTTATGCCATTTGGTTTAACAAATGCACTAGCCACATTCCAAAGGTTGATGTGTCATGTTTTTAAAGATTTTCTAAGAAATGTAATGGAAATTTATGTAGATGATTTATGTACTCTTTCAAATCAGAGAGTAGATCATCTACAAGATGTGGAGATTATATTAAAAAAAATAGAAATTACAAAGTTTGTCTAAATCCAAAAAAATGTGTCTTCTTTGTGAGGCAAGGAAGAATGTTAGGGCACAAAACCTATATTGAAAACACCACAATGGGATGTAATATTTCATATACATGTGGATGCTTCAAATTTGCCTTAGGTTGTGTTTTGGCACAACCTATAGAAGGAAGCAAATTCGATTTGTCCATTGCCTATGCAAGTAAATAATTGAATTGGGCTAAGAAACATTATACCAGCAATGAGACAAAGGGATTGGGAATGGTGTTTGCAGTAAAGAAATATAGACATTATATGTTGGCTAACAAGTTCAAATTTTTTGTGGATCATCAAGCTTTATTATATCTGGTTAATAAACCTTGTCAAATAGGAAGGTTAGTGAGTTGGTTTTTACTTCTAATGGAGTTTGAATTCGAGGTTCTAGTAAAACAAGGAAAAAACACATTTGAGAGCAGATCATTTGTCTAGAAATCTAGCTGGAGATAAACCACATCTCATAGATGATGAAATTCTTGATGCATATCTATTCAACATAGAAAGCATACCAAGATGGGCAAATTCAAAGCTGACTCCTACACACTTAATCCTATAAATTAGGAACTTTATTCTCTTATCATGACACTTGAATCATTTACATAACATTGGAATTTTAGAATTTTGTGTTCCTGAAGAAGAACAAACTAATTATTTAGAGAAGGCACATCTTTGGAATCCATGTTTTCATGCTTCAAAAATTGTCACTCTAAATAACTTGGCAAGAATGGGAGTTCATTGAGCAACTAAAGAAAAAGATGTGGAATCATATATTTCTCAATGTGAAAAATGTCAGATAAATCATCACGGTGAGATAATAACTCTGTTCTAGTTTCAAGAATACCCTAAGTGGAGTATCTATATTATGGAACATTTGAAGCAAGATTTTTCCAAAGAGCCAATGAAGGAAGATGTAGAAACAAGAAATATGCAAGAGATGAGTAAGGATTTTGTACTCATTAATGATCAATTGTACAAGAAAGGTATGGATGGATATTTAAGGATCTGTGTTCTTGAGGAAAAATACTTAGAAATGTTGAAATTGACTCACCCAGTTGTAGCAAGAGGTCACTTCTTAGGTGAGAGAACTTCTAAGCTAATCCTATATTCAAGATTTTGGTGGCCTACACTATTCTTAGATGCAAAATCTTTTACACAAAGATGTGACATTTACCAAAGGACAAAGCCACCTATAAAGGAAGATGAAATGCCTCTTAAGCCTTTGATATTTGCTAGTGTATTTAGCAAATGGGGATTAGATTCTAGTGGACCCATACACCTACTAGCTAAAAGCTCTCATGCAGAATATGTGATTGTGGCATCAAACTATTTGACTAAATGGGTTGATGAAAAAGCCACTATGAAAAATGATGCTCAAACAACTGTAAAATTCTTATATGAATGTGTCATCACTAGATATGGACTACCAATTGAGTTCATAAGTGATAGAGGTACTCATTCTTGAATCAAGTAATTGATTTGTAGAAAGTACCAACAAAGTGTTAGGAAATTGGAAAAAAGAGGACATAGTCCATACATTCTTCATTAAATTAGTTCTAGTGGAGTTGTACAATTGCCAAACATAGATGGAGAAGTAATGCCAAACTATGTGAGTGGATGCAAGATAAAGAGATACATGGAACCCTTAACAACTCAAGTATGGAGAAGGTTACAACAATCACAAAGAAGGAAACAAGAAGAAGAACAAATAAGACAAGATGCCAAAAAGAAGCAAAAGAAAGAATAAGGAGACACAAAGAGATAAAAAATCTAATGTTCGGTGAGAGAGAACCAAAAGCAAAAAAAAATCATCAACCAATAATTGTGATACAATATAAAGGAACTAAAATTAGAGTTTTATTGGACACACGATCACAAGTAAAGAGTTCAACAATTCTAAATTAGCTTCAAGGAAGGAAAAAAGAAACTAATACATTGACCAGAACAATAGATGGACATATACTTCCAACATTATAAATAGAGAAAATTATTCTCAAAATAGGATAGGAAAATTTTATATTGAATGTAAGGAATGGCTTGATAAATTGATGCCTGAATATTTAATTTTAGGTCAAACCTGGATGAAACAACATAGAGTGTCCATTGATTTTGATAAGCAAGTGGTTAATGAAAAATTTAAAGATAAAAAAATGAGAATTTTTTTTGTACAAGATGATGTGAAGGAACCAAAAGAAGACATACACATGTTGGAAATGGAAATCTTCAAATTTCCATTAGAGCATGGCTCAAGCAATCTGTGAAGAAGGAACCAATACAAGATCAATTAGATGCATCATTGGAATACAAAGCACAATTAGACCAAACTTTAATAACACAACCACTGGAAATGAAACAAGACCTAAAGAAAGTTTGGAATATCAAAGTCCAATCTATAAACACAATAAGATGAAACAAATTTGGAGCCCAAAGCAACCAAGAACAAAAGAGAATCAAGTAGCTTCATCAAATATATAAAGTATGCATATATAGGGCTACACTAAAAAGCCATGCATTCATCAAGCATGAGAGGCTCAAACACCCATGCACAAGGAGAACCTCTTTTCACATTAGTAAAAAGAGCTAGAGGGGAAGAAAGTTAAGAAAATACTCTTGCCATTATTGCCATTATTATTAAGACATTAAAAAGAAAGAGAAATATTCAAAATAGTAAAGAAAAAATATAGAAAACTTATAGAAAAGAGAAAAAAAATTATATATTTGTATATAAATGTTTTATTAATTTTTTGAACACAAAGCAAGGAATAAAAGTGTATGAGTCATAATTTAATTTTTTTTCTACACTTTTTATTTTTTATTTATTTTATTTGTATCAACATTTTGATTCAAAAATCTTCCAATTGCAGTAAGATAACCTTGCTTCACCATGATGAGCACAAAAAAGAGTCTTTTGGAAAGTGGAGTGATAATAGTAAGCGGTAATGGATGGTATGAATTTTTTTAATCTTCTTGTGATGATGCCATAAACAATTTTTGGAGTCTCTTATGATCTAGTATGGAGTATTGGTGTGTTTTATTTTCAACAGCCTTCCAATAGCTGAGTTGGAAGTGGACTCAATATCATTATCAAAGGGACATTGGTTCCTTGATAGTGAAGCCACAAAAGCATTGGTGGAGTTTGATTCTCATTAGGATAAACTCCCAGAGAAGGAGCAGATAGAAAAAGAGTTGAAGGATTTTTTCAAGCTTGTGAGCAAACACATTTTCACTTTCAAGAAAGGAAAGTACAAATATACAATGCTCTACCAAGATTTCTATAACTTCCAAAGATCTGTAGTGGTGTATAAGAGATGGAAAGCAGTGGGCTATCACAAACTATTGGAGGAGCCCATGTTTTTCATAGATTTTGACAGGTGTGAACATGTCATGTCTTCTTTGCAAGAACTAAAGAGAAGTACAGAAGCCTATTTTTTTTGTAGAGTAAAAGCTTTGGAAATGGTGCATATTACAATCAAAGAAAAACACATCAAAGATGCTTTAAACTTTTATCCTATGGGAACAAATGTGGATGTTAGCTTTGTGAAAAAGAATGTAGTCATTTATGTAGGGTATGCAATTTTTTTTGATTTTAAAGAAAAACCAAATGAGAAACTTGCCATCATAATGTTCCTTCAGCTATTATGCATACCCAGACTAGCAAGTTGAATAACAAAGATAAGACAAAGCCTTTTGGAGGGCTGGATATGACTCCCTACATTCATGAGCAGTTGAAGGAGGCAAAAAAGCATTGGGATTCCAAAAAGATCATGAATACAGGTCCTTTTCTTACCAAGATTATATATCATGTTCTTGGTATTGAAGAAAAACTATTATTGGCTCCAGAAGCTCAAGTGTTCAGAGCAACTCTAACAAGTGTAAAAGCCAATTAAAAAAGGTATCCACCAAAGAAGTTGGTGTAAAAAGGAAAGAAATAGAAATAGAGGTGACACAACCTAGTAAAAAGAGGAAAGTGGATCCCAAGAAGATAAACTTGGAGGAAGAAGAAGTTACTTAAGAGGAGTTGAAAAAAACAACAAAAGAAAGTATAGGCTGACGAAGAGCCACACCTTCCTCAGACCAGCATGGAAAAGACATATTGATATCTAATGCAAGAGAATGACAAGAGAGTAGCCATTGAAGCCCAATATTAGAAGATGCTAGAGGAATATACTGATAAGGCCACATATTGGACACAACAAGAGATGGAGCACTATGAAGATATCCATGAGCAGATGATGAATGCAAACACAAAATCGATCTTTATTAAAAAGGAAGCAACCTTGTTCTCATGTTTCAAAGAGCTTCAAGGACCTCCAAAAAAGAAGACCATCATAGTAGATATAGTAACAAGACAAAGAAAGGAATCAAAGTTGAAAACGAAGTTGAAAGGATCAAAGAAAAAAGCTACATATGAAAAAGATCCAGAGTCTGAAGCTATGACTAGTGGATCCACATTGATATATCAAATTGAGGATGACAAGGAAGAGGAAATAACATTAGAAGCAGTGCTAGGATCAATAAAAGTCAAGTTAGAGTCTAACACAAATACATATATAGAAGGATTTTTGTTAAGAAGCTTGAATTTATCAACACCAAGTACTCCAAGCAAACCTATGGTTATATAAATGAAAGAGTTGCAAGCATTAGAAAAGATTGCTAAAGTAGAAAAGGAGAGTTCACTCTTTGAGAATATCACAAAAGATAAAGAAGAAGAGGGACTTGTTTTAGCTACAGAGCAAGAGGAGGACAAAGAAGAAGATACAGGATCCATCAAGGAAATAACACTCAAGACCAATTTAGAAAAAGAGAAGAAGTTGTACCAGTGACATAGCAAAACAAAGGAGAAGGAATTTTATTAATAGCAGGACAAAGTGTATGCAAAGCAAAGGTCAAAGAATATTCAATAAAATTGCTAGAAAGGGACAATGAAGAAGTAAAGCCAACAGAAAAAGAAGAGTAGCTACAAGATATAGTAGATGAAATTCAAAATGTATTGGATGATATTCAAGAAGACACTATTCAAGATGTAGAAATGAAAGAGGCATCAAGTTCAAAGCAGGAAGAATTAGAGAATGCACAAGAAGAGGAGCATAAGCTTGAAGAAGTTGAAATTCAAGAAGGTAATAATGATCAAGAAGATGAACAATCATCAAAGTAAGGAGAAAAGGATTAAAAAAAGGAAGAAAAATAGATAGAGCTGAAGTAGCAAGAGCAACTTGGGGGAACGGACATGATCCCTAGATACATTAGAGGGGCCTGTCAGATCATCATGAATAATATTGAGGGCTTCAAACGATCGAGCAGAAACATCATCATGTTAGGCATATTTGTTGAATCTGAATTCATCAAAGGAAGTAAAGTGATCGAAGAACAAAGGAAGGAAAATAACAAGTTAGCAGAAGAGTTGAAAGAGTAGCAACAAATAAGTGAAAAATATTTAGAAAAAACTATACGGTTGGAAAGAGATGTGGTGTAGAGTAAAAATAGGATAAAATTTTTGGAAGAAAAGTGCAAAAAGCAAATGGATACGATAAAGAAAAAGGAGGAAGAAATTTAAAGATTGGAATCAAGGAATAGAGTACTTCAGACTTCCTATCAAGTACTCACGAAAGCAAATGAAGAGATCAATAGAATTTTGATGGAGGAAAGACACATAAAGATAGAGGAAAGAAGTTCAAACAATCAAAGTGCAAAAAGAGAAACATTAAAATAGGAAATAACAAAGTTAAAGGAGGAACTAAAAGGTGCTAAAGAATTAGAAAAGCAAGCAAGCACCCCTATTGCTAATGCAATGAGAGGATACAACAATTTGAATGAAAGCAATGAAAAGGAAAGAGCCAGTTCGGAGCAGCATAGATTTGAACTATTAAAATAAATTGACAAATGGAAGACTAAAGCTATTGAGCATTTTAAAGAGATAGCCATTGAAGATGTGGTTAAAAAAAAGCCAACACTATAGAAAGAATATCCTCTTCCGTGCAAGATATGTATGTAGAAGATCAGAGAATGGTTGAACAATTTTATGAACAATTAGATGAATTCATATAGCAGTTGCTCATAGATCGAGAAGCAAGGATCAGATATACCAAGAAGATATATAATCATTTTGAAGATCAAATAGTGAAATTCGATTTAGTAAATGGAGTAAGCCCTGATTGTCATCATTGGGTTGTAGATGGATTGGGATATCATTCTGCATGGTATTAAGGAGTATAAATGACTACCAAACTGCCATAGTATGAGTAAAGATAAATGAATTTTTGGAATGTGAAGATGATTTTGTAATAACCAAATAATTATTTGAAAGGGAAAACTCTTCATGGAGGAACAGGTGATTGGAAAAAATAAAGAATGTAGAAAGATCTGGATAGAGGCTCCTCTACATTTAAATATCAATCCAACATTTTATCTAGTGGCAAGAAGAGAAATTGGCCTACCTTTTGGTAGAAAAGAAATGATGGAAATATTCTAGCAAAATGGTTGAACTTCCCAAAAATTGCAAGACTAAAGAAAAGAGTTTGGCAAACCAGAACATACATGGTGACAAGCTCTAAGGTAGTTGTTGGTGCAATTAGCAAGCCTAATCTCTTGGCCAATTATTTAGGACTACACATTATTTCATGAAGAACCACATATGAACACTTGCTTATCAATTTGGTTGTATTGACCTTGGATAAATGTAAAAGCCAAGAGAATAAAGAATCTCATGAAGTTAGGGATCTAAACCCGCAACTCATGTGATAGGAAGAATCAATTCAAATCATCACTAGGGTATATGATCACTTTTAGGTGAGGGAAAATTCAAATTCAAACTCAAATCATGTGTATAAATGGACATGGTTTTGGTCGTGGGATAGGAGAGCTATTCTGAGAGCACACATTGAGATCACCTCATGTATGAGTAGTCCACTACACTTCCCTTGTGTTGATATATTTAAGTAGTGATGTGTGTGAACACACTAGGAACCTCGGGGCACTTTTTTCCCTCTTTAGGAGGTTTTTTTCCCCTTGGCTTGTATATATGCCTATAGCCCTAACGGGTTACTTATCTTTGTACATTCTAGTGGTAATACATTCAATATTGTGTGTTGTGCTCCAAGCTTCTTCTTCTTCCTTGTGATGTTTGCATGCTTGCACAGACATCTAACTCCAATAATTGGTATCAGAGAAGGTTGTCGCTTCATCTAGAACATTGTTGCACCCCTCTGGTCGCAGTCTCAGAATCGCATGAAATTTGGTGGGCATACTCAAAGTGACTAGGAGATCAAAACTGCTTCGTTTTATGGTGCCAAAATCGTTATCTGAGCTCGTTTTGGGCTCCGAATGCACTATAGTAGTGCTTATACAAGGTATTTCATCTTTTTGTGCCAAAGATATATACAGGTTTCAGTTTGTCAATATAAGCATCTCGAAGTCTGCTACAAATCTAGTTGAACTTGTCAGGGTATTCTATTCAACTTTTTCAGATACAGTCATTTTTTTGCATCAGGGTATTTTAGTTAGTGGCCATGGCTGAAAGCAGTGATGTATTCCGTATGTTGGCTATTGAGGATAAGTTGGGTGGTACCAATTACCCATTGTGGGCTTATATGATGCGACATGTATTGGTTGCAAAAGGACTATGGAACATTGTGCGGGGTGTTGAAAAACGTCCTATTACACCTACAAATATAGGTATTGAAGCTGATGCAAATGTCATTGAAGATGATGATAATTTGCATGTTCATATTTGTTTTGTAGTTCCTTTTGCACCTACTGCAGAGCAAATTTGTTGGGATGGCAGAGATGCTCATGCATATGCACTGATAGCATTGTCTGTCAAACGTGCCATTATTCATCACATTCACTCTTGTAGAATAGCTAAAGATGCTTGGGATACACTTACCACATTGTACCAGGCTAGGAATGAGGCTCGTGTTGCTTACCTCCGAAAACAATTGGAGAATGAGCATATGAATGAAGGTGATTCTATGGAAAATTTTCTTACAAAGATCAAGGATTTGAAGGAACAATTGATTTTTGCTCATGAAGTCCTTCCTGACAGTTCACTTGTGCAGACTGTATTGCTGATGGTAGTTCTTTCACTTTCTTAGATGCTTTATTTGTGCCAGGGATCAAGAAGAACCTGTTATCAGTTTCTGCATTAGCCAAGATTGGCTTGGTTGTGAAATTTGTTGATGACAGGTGTACAGTTCATGATCTGTCAAATGGCGATGTGATTATTGCTTCTGGCATTTTATGTCGTGGGCTGTATAAGCTCATAGACTATGAAAGATCTGCAAATGATTTGGCATGTGCAATAATTGATTCTCAGGCTATTTCAGATGCAAAGCTTTGGCATGCACGCTTTGGTCATCTGAATTTTGCTAGTTTGTTATGCCTGCAGAAATCTGAAATGGTGCCCTCTTTGCCCAAACTTGAGGCACCTGGAAAACATGTTTGTGAAGGCTATATTTTGGGCAAAATGCAATGTTCATCCTTTCCAAAAGATGGTTCAGTTTGGGCTACTCAGAAATTGCATCTTGTACATAGTGATGTCTGTGGTCCTATGCAGACACCTTCTTTTGGGAATTATCTTTACTTTGTGACTTTCATCGATGATTTTTCCAGGCATGCATGGGTATATCCATTGAAGGAAAAGTCCGAAGTGTTTATGTGCTTCAAACAATTTTTGGCTTTGGATGAAAATCTGTCAGCATGCAAAATGGGCACCCTCTGTTCCGATCGAGGGGCGGAGTATATGTCTTCTGATTTTAATACATTCTTGGTTGAACATGGGATAAAACACCAGTGTATAGTGCCGCATACACCTCAACAGAATGGAGTTGCTGAACGAAAGAACAGGTCACTCATGGAGATGGCGAGGTGTATGGTCAAGAGTCAGGCTTTACCACATAGTTTTTGGCTTGAGGTTGTCATGTGTGCAGCATATGTACTGAGCAGGTGTCCCCCTAAAGCGCTGCAATCTATCACTCCATATGAGGCTTGGCATGACCGCAAGCCATTTGTTGCTCATCTGCGTGTTTTTGGTTGTTTGGCATATGCATTAGTGCCTGAACAACATCGCAAAAAATTGGATGATAAAGGAGTAAAATGTATTTTTGTTGGGTACAGTTCTGAAAGTAAAGGCTATCGTCTGTATCATCCACAGACTAAACGCATTCTGGTTAGCCGTGATTTTGTTTTTGTGGAAGATGCTATTCAGCCATTGCTTTCATGTACTAAGGAGACATTTGTCAGCTCCAAAGACATGTATGATACTTTGCTGCCTCTTTTTACAGGTGGACAGTCTCTTGCTCGTCCCAATGAGGCAAATTCTCAGCCTTTGCAAGTTTCATGTGATGTTGCAGATCATTCCATTTCTGATGCAGATGTACATGATGCATTTATTGATGAGATAACTGATATTGAGCACGCAAGAACTATGCCAAAATGGTTGGTGCAGACCTTGCGTGACAACAAATTAGATGCACCTCTATCATATCATACTCGATCAGGCTCTCATAGTGCCTCTTTTGCATCAAATTGCTATGCTATGGCCGCATCTAGTCTCTGTGATGAGAACGAGCCTGTTTCATTTGATGAAGCACAAAATTCAGAAAATCGGATGGCTTCTATGCAATCTGAATATGATGCAATAATGAAGAATGGTACTTGGTCTTTATGTGACTTGCCTCCTGGCAAGATGGCCATTGGCACTAAGTGGGTATACAAGCTGAAGCGTAAACCTGGCTTGTTCTTCTTCCTTGTGCTGTCCGCGTGCTACCGCAGACGTCTAACTCCAACAGGTTGTTGCAGAGGCCTCTACACCAAAAATAGAGTCTGCTAATCTTGTGCATAATGAAGAATGGGCATTTACTATTGTTTGTAGTTTTGAACCATCTTCTCATGAGCAGTGTATGTCTGCAGTAGACTCAAATGTTTGCCAGTATTTTGATAGTGGGGCAACCAAATAGATTACCTCGCAGCCCAATTTCTTCACTCCACTCGAGCTTGCCCCTACAAGGAATACTGTCACATGCGCCAAGAACTCCTCTTATCCTGTCATGCGAGTTGGTAAGATCATTCTGACTATTGCTAATGGTAGTTCTTTCACTTTGTCAAATGCTTTATTTGTGCCAGGGATCAAGAAGAATCTGTTATCAATTTTGGCTTTAGCCAAGATTGGTTTGGTTGTGAAATTTGTTAATGACAGATGTACAGTTCATGATCTGTCAAATGGTAGCGTGATTATTGCTTCTGGCATTTTATGTCGTGAGCTATATAAGCTCATAGACTATGAAAAGTCTGTGAATGATTCAGCATGTGTAGTACATGATTCTCACGCTATGTTAGATGCAAAGCTTTGGCATGCACACTTTGGTCATCTGAATTTTGCTAGTTTGCTATGCCTACAGAAATCTGAAATGGTGTCCTCTTTGTCCAAACTTGAGATACCTAGAAAACACGTTTGTGAAGATTGTATTTTGGGCAAAATGTAGCGTTCATCCTTCCCAAAAGATGGTTTAGTTTGAGCTACTCAGAAATTACAGTTTGTACATAGTGATGTCTGTGGTCCTATGTAGACACCTTCTTTTGGAAGCTATCTTTACTTCGTGACTTTCATTGATGACTTTTCCAGGCATGCATGGGTATATCCATTGAAAGCAAAGTCCAAAGTGTTCATGTGCTTCAAATAGCTTTTGGTTTTGGCTAAAAATCTATCAGCATGTAAAATGGGCACCCTCTGTTTTGATCAAAGTGTTGAACATGGGATAAAACATCAGTGTATAGTTCCGTATATACCTCAATAGAATGGAGTTGTTGAACGAAAGAATAGGTCACCCATGGGGAGGTGAGGTGTATGGTCAAGAGTCAGGCTTTACCACATAGTTTTTGGCTTGAGGCTGTCATGTGTGCAGCATATGTACTTAACAGGTGTCCCACTAAAGCATTGTACTCTATCACTCCATATGAGGCTTGGCATGGTCGTAAGCCATCTATTGCTCACCTGCGTGTTTTTGGTTGTCTACCATCTGCATTAGTGCGTGAACAACATCACAGAAAATTGGATGATAAATCAGTAAAATGTATTTTTGTTGGGTACAGTTTCTAAAGCGAAGGCTATCATTTGTATTATCCACATAATAAGCACATTTTGGTTAGTCGTGCTGTTGTTTTTATGGAAGATGTTATTCAGCTGTTACTTTCATGTACTAAGGAGACATCTGTTAGCTCTAAAGACATGTATGATACTTTGCTACCTCTTTTTATAGGTGGACAGTCTAGTGTTGGTCCTAATGAGGCAACTTCTCAGCCTTTGCAAGTTTCATGTGATGATGTAGATCATTCCATTTCTGATGCAGATTTATATGATGCACTTGTTGATGAGAGAGTTGATATTGAGGAGGCAAAAACTATGTCAAAATGGCTGGTACAGACTTTGCATGATGGCAAATTAGATGCATCTATGTCATATCATACTCGTTTAGGCTCTCATAGTGCCTCTTTTCCATCACATTGCTATGTTATGTCTTCCTCTAGTCTCTGTGATGAGATTGAGCCTGTTTCGTTTGAGGAAGCACAAAATTCTGAACAAGTTGGTACTAAGTGGGTATACAAGTTGAAGTGTAAACCTGATGGAACAGTTGATATGTATAAGGATAGGCTTGTTGCCTAGGGTTATGCACAAGAAAGAGGCATTGATTTTGATGAAACCTTTGCACCGACATGCGAAATGACTACTATTCATAGAATCTGTGCACTTGCAGCTCATCATGGTTGGAATGTACATCAATTGGACATTAAAACAACATTTCTGAATGGTGACTTGCATGAAGAAGTGTATGTTTTTCAGCTCATTGGCTCTCTGTAGAAAGGGCATGAAAAGAAAGTGTGTAGGTTAAAGAAGGCATTATATGGTCTAAAGCAAGCACCACATGCTTGGTATGAAAAGATACATGCTTATCTGATTGCATATGGTTTTGAGAATAGTCCAACTGAAAGCACCTTGTACCTTAAGCGTGCTAATGATGTGCTTCTGATCATTGTTGTGTATGTTGATGACATGTTGCTCACTGGTCGTCATGAGAAGCATATTGCAAATTTCAAGGCTGATTTGCATGCCTCATTTGAGATGTCTGATTTGGGGCATTTGCATCATTATTTGGGCATTCACTTTATGCAAGTTGATGGCGGAATAGCATTGTGTCAAACGAAATATATTGACACATTTTTGCAACAGTTTGGCCTTGAATATTGTACACCTATTGCCACTCCTATGGAGACAGGTTTATGATTGAGTCTTCATGATGCTGGAGATGCATTTGATGCTATTCTCTATCAGTAGGCTATTGGATGCTTGATTTACTTATACATTACTCGGCTAGATATTCAGTTTGTCTTAGAGATGGGCAAGTTTATGCATTGCCTAGGTGTCAAGCATTGGGAGGAGGTTAAGTGCATATTTCGCTAGTTGAGTGGTACCCGATTAGTTGGATTGTTTTATCCCAAGGGGGGATCACTACCACTAGATTTGCATGCTTTTTCTAATAGTGATTGAGCTGGTTGCTATGAAACTTGTGTGCCCACTAGTGGCTTTTGCTTCATGCTTGGTAGCTCATGTATATCTTGGTTTAGTAAGGAGCAGCCTATCATGGCCACTTCCAATTGTTAGGCTGAGTATAGGGAAGCTTTCATAGCGACTGTTGAGTGTGTGTGGCTCAGATGCCTTATGGCTGATTTGGGTGTTGGTCAGTCTTCTACCACCACCATCATTACTAACAGTCAGAGTGCATTGGCAATTGCAAGGAACCGTGTGTTTCATGCTCACACTAAGGACATTGAGGTGCATTATCGTTATGTCAGGGAGAGGTTCTCTGGAGTGATTCCACATAGCTTGGCACTTCCTTATACATGAGTGCCAACTCCTTGTTCACCGCATCACTTCCAGGGGGATTTGTTGATATATTTAGGTTGTGATGTGTGTGAACACACTAGGACCGTCGGGGCACTTTTCCCCCTCTTTAGGAGGTTTTTTCCCCTGGCTTGTATATACGCCTATAACCCTAACGTGTTACTTATCTTTGTACATTCTAGTGGTAATACATTCAGTATTGTGTGTTGTGCTCCAAGATTCTTCTTCTTCCTTGTGCCATTTGCATGCTTCCACATACGTCTAACTCCAACACCTTGTATCATATGTTGATTAGCATATACATTTTGATATGTTTCTTCAAGTAAATATCTGTTTACTATTCTCTACTGCATCTTCATCATTATAGCAATTTTGTGGAATTGACACTCATGTGCTATACTTTGACTTGGGTTAGTTAGATTGAAGTGTCTACTACTTGCATATCAATTTTCATCAAGTTTAGTTTAGAGGATCTTGAGATATGAATCTAGGAAGATAACTATGTCTGCATACGTTCTAGATCCTGAAAAGTTGGGATGACCCCTTTGACTTGTTGGATTCATTTCTCAGTGTATGGTATTGCTAAATTGATGAGATAACTTGATTTAGTTAGCTATGCATTAGATGTGTGCAAAAGATCTCTAGTCAATTCATACCAGGTTGTGGCCTACTACAACAAGATAGTATTTATGGGCAATCATTATGTACAAATTTTTGAAGGTGCGTTTGATTATGGATTTTCTAAAAGAGAGCTAGAAATATTTGGAAAATTATCATTAGTTATGATATCTAGATTAACAACATATGAAGCCGCATATATAGAGTATATTAAAAAGGATGTAATAGACAAGCCAATTGTTGTTGTTCAATGGAGAAAAGCTCTATTTGAGATGGTCAATGATTTGAATGTCACATAATGAAGAAGCCATGACCTAGTGGCTCAGGTGTATCCCAGGAATAAGAGACAATAAATAAGGACACTACAAAGTTTTATTAAGGATGAAAAAAGGCAAGGAGGGGAAGAATTTGGAAGATCATTTTGAGAAAACAAGAAAATAATAAATATATTGTAATTTTTTAATGTAGAAGATCCCAAATTGATGTAAAAATGAGGAAGAGTCTTCCTCATGAGATGATGTAATTTATGTAATCTTTTGTAGAAGTTTTAAAGCCATCAAGAGAGTATAATTTTAGGATAGAGGTTAAGAGGACCTAATTTCAAGTGTGAAAAGGAACACTTGAAATAGTATTTAAGTCAATATTGACTCATTTTTAGAGGTTGAATCATTTTGTATTTGACATGATTAATGAGAAGTTGAGAGCTCTTGTCTTTCTCTTCTAATCTCATCATCAAGCTTTTATGGTGATTTCATGCTGATTTTTTGAATGTTTATCATGGATTTGTCTTTGTGATCAATATTTTCTTTTGAGTATTTCATGTTATCCAAAATCTATTTCATCTATCTAAGCCTCCATAACCTTGTAGAGTACTGTTCAACTTGACTGTGTGGTTCTGTCAGGATCACGATTGTTTTGTCACTAGGGTACATGTATTGAATTTCAAATTTTATATCATCAATGTCTTTATCATGAAAAACAACACACTTTAGGCACAAAAATAATTGAAAAAGCTTATTTCTAGCTCTATCTACAAGAAAACATAGAATTCTCCATAAAAGTTATGAAATCTTTGGTGAAACTGATCTTGCATGACCAATATTTGAGTCCATTGATGAAGAAAGGTGTTGTGGTCTTAGTATACTTCCCAGATTGAAAATTTTAAGTGTTTGATGTTGTTGTTTCCTTTATACTATGTTGATTGGAGAGGACAATTAGAAAGTGGAATAAATAGTTGCAAAGATGGATGCCCAATACTTGGCCTCAGTGTATGATAGAGCAATTTTAGGTTGCTTCTTACTTGCCCAAGACCTGAGCCAAGCAAGAATATGTATCAAGAAGTAGATCATCAAGAAACAGGATCTCTAGCCCAATCTAAATATGAATATCTTGCAAAATCAACACCCCATTTGTACCAAAGACCATGATGTTTGTTGAAGGCAAGGTATCAAAGTAGTCTCTAAGAAGCACCCCAATGTGTTTGATTAGGCTCATGTGCAAATTGAATGAGTATACCAACTATATAGGTAATATATGGTCTCATGTTGGCTAGGTAAAGTAATGAGCCAAATAGCTAGATAAGCATGTACATCCACTAGTGATGATGAGTCCTCCAAGGTGAGCTCAATGTTGGGATCAAGTGGTGTGGATACCGAGTACACTAGTCTATGTTATACCTGGAAAGAAGATGAGAGTAGTATTTTATTTGTGAGAGGAATATTTCTCGCAAAGTCTGAACTTTTTGCAATACTTTTTGCCTCCTCAATATCAGCTCTCTCATGAACAAGTGCATCATGTAAATCTGCATCAAAAATTATATGCATCATCACATGAAACTTGCAAAGGATGAGAATTGCCTAATTTTAAACAATTCCTGATGTGTGGAAGTAAAAAAAATCAGAGATTGAGATAAGAATATATGACTTGGCTAGAGCATCCTTTGAGCACCATGTGCTTAACCTCTCTTGTTCTTCTTGAGTTGGTTGTCCTTTGCTTCTGAGGATTGGCATCATCTCATCTCTAGATATGTAACCATAGAGGTTTCTCACTTGACGACACATTTCCATTATAAGTGACCAAGCTGGGTAGTTACCTCGATCCAATTTGTCTATGGTTGAAGGAAATCCATCTTCCATGTTGATTTGTTATTGCTCTGATACCACTATGAGATGGATAGGATAGGTTCTAGAGATGAGTTGGTGTTGCACAGAATCTGTTCTACACCTGCCAAGTTAACTCTAGGGATGCTTAATAAACTCCTTTAGATTCACAATAATGTATTTGGGGCCACTAAGTGCTTTGGCGCATCATTCCCAAAAGTTTGCATCAAAACAGATAACTTGAATGTACTAGAAATGTGAACAAACCTTCTATTTTGGGAATAGAAGTGCTCAATAATTTGATCATTGCTCATAACCTGGTATGAATTGACTAGAGGGCTTTTGCACACATCTAATTGGAGTATGTACCTAACTAGAGAAAGTTATCCTATCAATTTATCCACACCATACACTGAGAAATGAACCTAACAATTCATGGGGTCATCTCGACATTTTAGGATCTAGAAGGTGTGCAAACATAGTCACCTTCTATGATTCATATCTTGAGATCGCCTAAATCAAATGTGATGAAAATTGATATGCAAGTAGTAGACACTTCATCTAACTAACCCAAGTTAAAGTATTGAAAATGAATGAGCATATGTAGAGAAATTGATTCCACAAAATCATTGTAATGATGAAGATGCTGCAGAGAATAGTAGATAGAGATATACTTGAAGAAATGTATCAAAATGTTTATCCTAATGAACATATGATACAAGTGAAGTGTAGTGGACTACTCACACATTAAGTGAGTGCAATGTGTGCTCATTGATGTAGCTCAAAGTCCCTCAGAATGGATCTCTTATCCCCCCACTAAGAGCATGTCTATTTATACTCATAGTTCAAGTTTGTATTTGAATTTTCCCTCAGCTAAAAGTGATCCTACACTTTAGGGATGATTTAAATTGATTCTTCCTACCAGTGAGTCGTGGCTTCAACTTCCTAAATTCATGAGATTCCTTATTCTTTTGGATTTTATCCAAAGTAACTATGCCCAAAAAGACTAGCATAGGTTCACATGTAGTTCTTTCTTGTGAAGAAAGAAAATGAAGTGTAGTCCTGAATAATTAGCTTAGCACTTAGGCTTGCTAATTGCACCAAAACTTAGTACATGAAAGTAATGGCTGAATTGCATCTTACATAGAAACAACATCACGGCTAACCAAAATGTGTTTAATTTGTGGATGATAGAGATGATAGTCTTTGTTTTGAGAACTATACCCAACAAAAATACATTTCACTACTTTATCATCCAATTTCCTGCATTGTTGTTCAGACACTAATGGATATGCTAGACAACAAAAAACACACAGATGAGAAACAGATGGCTTGCAACCATGTCATGCCTCATATGGAGTGATAGATTGCAGTGCTTTTGTGGGACACCTGTTAAGTATATAAGCTGCACACATAACAACCTCAAGACAAAAACTATGTGGTAAGGCCTGACTCTTGACCATACACCTAACCATCTCCATGAGTGACCTTTTCTTACTTTTAGCAACTCCATTCTTTTGAGGTGTATATGGCACTGTACACTGATGTTTTATCCCATGTTCAGCCAAAAATGCATTAAAGTCAAAAGACATATATCCCCCCCTCAATGAGAATGGAGGGTGCTCATTTTAAATGCTAATAGATTTTCAGCCAAAACCAAAAATTGTTTGAATCACATAAAAACTTCAGACTTTGCTTTTGGTGGATACACCCATGCATGCCTGGAAACATTATCAATGAAATTCACAAAGTAAAGGTAGTTCCCAAAAGAAGGTGTGTGCATAGGACCACAGACATCACTGTGAATAAGGTACAATTTCTAAGTAGCTCAAACTGAACCATCTTTTGGGAAGGAGGAATGCTGCATTTTTCCCAAAATATAGCCTTCATAGACATGTTTACTAGGTGCCTCAAGTTTGGGCAGAGAGGACACCATTTCAGATTTTTGGAGGCATAACAAACTAGCAAAATTTAGATGAACAAAGCATGCATGCCAAAGCTTTGCATCTCACATAGCCTGAGAATCATGTACTGCACATGTTGAATCATTCACAAATTTTTCATAGTCTATGAGCTTATACAGCCCATGATAGAAAATGCCAAAAGCAAGAATGACATCACCATTTGATAGATCATGAACTATACATATGTCATCAACAAGTTTCACAACCAAGCGGATCTTGGCTGATGCTAAAACTGATAACAAATTTTTCTTGATCCTTGGCACAAATAAAGCATCTAAGAATGTAAAAGAACTACCATCAGTAGTACCTCTTTGCAAAACCTTTATGTTCTGGAGTATAGCAATAGTTAACTCATGAGAGATTTCTTTTTCTTCTAGAAAATACTTGAAGTCTTTTCGAAAATACTCTCATCCTCTTTCACTTCTGAAAATCTATATTTTTTACTGACTTTCATGCTCAACCATAGCTATAAACTTCTTAACTGTTGGGAACACTTGTGACTTTGTGTTAAGACCAAAAACTCATGAATATCTAGAGAAATCATCAATGAATGTAATAGAATATCTGAATCCTTGAACAAACACTACCCTCATAGGTGCATTCACATATGAATGTATGATCGGTAATTTCTAGGTAGTTATTATGTATCTATGCTTCTTGAAAGGTAGCTTGTGCAACTTCCCTTCAAGACATCCTACACATGCTTCTGCATCATCTGGTAAAGAAAGAGTGGGTAGGCTCTCCACCATACATTGATCTTTAATGTGCTTAAGAGTTGTGTTATGGATATGGCCAAATCTAGCATGCCATAACGTCATGTTTTCCTTAAGTGTTGATGACTTAACAACATTTGCATGACTAATTTTGGACAATACAAACATTCCATTTCTATTTTCTCTTTGCAAAAGGCACTGTTCCTCATTTGGATTAAGCATCTAGCACGAATATTTCTTGAATATGACCTTGTAGCCATCTAACAAAAATGTAGAGATGGATATCGAATTCTTCTTCATTTATGGTACATATTCACTTGAAGACTTAGACTTTGAACTTTCTTCAACATTATTTCCTAATGATCTAATCTTCATATTAAAGATCCTCTTTCTACATTTTGCAATGTAATGATCATGTTTCTTGCAATAGTGGCATATTCCTTTCTTTGATATGGATGTAGTAGAAGTTTTCTTCTCTTTAGAAGTTGTAGAGGTATTGAAACTTGGTGTAGAAGAATTGGTTGAAGCCTTTGAAGTAGAAGCCTTACTTTCCTTCTTAATCTGTTGACTTTTCTTCTCCTTCTTTGTTGTCTCCTTCTTCTTTTTTCCTTTAGATGATGATACCATAGCCTCATCATTCTCGTCCATACTCTTCTTTTGTTCTTTATCTTGAAGTAATAGGAACTACAACTCATCAAATGATATTTCTCTATCTCTTGTAGAGACAAAGAGAAGTAAAAAATAATCTATAAGTAGATGGAAGTGAATTTATGAGAGTATTCACCATCTCATCATCATGAATTATGACTCCAACACTAAGTAATTGATCTCTTAAGTCTTTAAGCTTCTAAATATGTGATTGAACTAATTCATCAACTTTCATCGTTGTGTTGGCTAGCTGTCTCTTGAGGTGAGCTTTGCAAGTAGGGTTCCTGCTCTAACAAAGATTCTCTAATTCCAACCAAGCTTGACGAGAGGTTGTGCATGACTTGATTTATGGAAAATATGCCTCTTGACTTCGATAGCTATAAATGAGAGTGCTTTTCTATCTCTTGAATCCCATCTAAATTGCTCTTTTGAAGGTTGAATTCACATATGTCTCCTTCTATTTTTGGGTGAGGATGTAATCTCCTGTTCTTCCTCTTTAGACCCCTGGATGAAAATTGGAGTAGGAGCCTTCTTGGATGAAGAAGCCACATCTTCCTCTTTATGTCTTGGCCTAGGGCACTTTCCATTGACAATGTCCCACAAGTCCTTGCAAACTAAATAATTCATCATCATAGAACACCACATTGGATAGTTAGACATTCCATCTAATTTATCTTTTTTGTTCTAGTCTATCTTTATAGTCACTCATCTTGAGTTAAGGGCGTATGTCAACTATGCTCTCATACCAAATGTTGGAAGTGTTATGGTCCCAATAAATCAATCATAGATAAAATCTAGGATCTTCCAACACTTAACCTTAGAACAACACACCTTAACGTGATCAAGAGAGATAAATGACAATAGAGAGATATAAGAAGTCAATTATGAAAGTGCATGAATAGCATCTTCCACGAAGACAACATCACGGCTAACCAGAATGCATTTAGTCTATGGATGATAGACTTTACTTTCAGAACTGTACCCAACAAAAATACATTTTACTACCTTATCATCCAATTTTCTGCGATGTTGTTCAGGCACTAGTGCATATGCCAAACAACCAAAAACATGCAGATGAGCAACAGATGGCTTGCGCTCATGCCAAGCCTCATATGGAGTGATAGACTACAGCGCTTTAGTGGGACACCTGTTCAGTACATATGCTGCACACATGACAACCTCAAGCCAGAAACTATGTGGTAAAGCCTGACTTTTGACCATGCACCTCGCCATCTCCATGACTGACTTGTTCTTTCGTTCAGCAACTCCATTCTCTTGAGGTGTATACGACATTGTACACTGGTGTTTTATCCCACGTTAAGCCAGAAATGCATTAAAATCAGAAGACAGATATTCCCCCCCCTCGATCAGAACAGAGGGTGCCCATTTTACATGCTGACAAATTTTCAGCCAAAACCAAAAACTGTTTAAAGCACATGAACACTTCGGACTTTGCTTTGAGTGGATATACCCATGCATGCCTGGAAAAATCATCAATGAAAGTCACGAAGTAAAGGTAATTTCCAAAAGAGGGTGTCTGCATAGGACCACAGACATCAATATGTACAAGCTTCAATTTTTGAGTAGCCCAAACTGAACCATCTTTTGGAAATGAGGAACGCTGCATTTTGCCCAAAATACAGCCTTCACACACATGTGTTCTGGCCTCAAGCTTGGGCAAAGAGGACACCATTTCAGATTTCTGCAGGCGTAGCAAACTAGCAAAATTCAGATGACCAAAGCGTGCATGCCAAAGCTTTCATCTGACATAGCCTGAGAATCATTTACTGCACATGCTGAATCACTTACAGATCTTTCATAGTCTACGAGCTTATACAGCCCACGACATAAAATGCCAGAAGCAATAATCACGTCGCCATTTGATAGATCATGAACTATACACTTGTCATCAACAAATTTCACAACCAAGCCAATCTTGGCTAATGCAGAAACTGATAACATGTTCTTTTTGATCCCTGGCACAAATAAAGCATCTGACAAAGTGAAAGAACTACCATCAGCAGTAGTCAAAATGATCTTACCAACTCCCATAACAGGATAAGTGGAGTTGTTGGTGCATGTAACAGTATACCCTGTAGGGGCAGGCTCGAGTGAAGAGAAGAAACTGTGCTGCGAGGTAATATGTTTGATTGCCCCACTGTCAAAATACCAAACATCTGAGTCTACTACAGACATGCACTGATCATGAGAAGATGGGTCAAAACTGCAGACAGTAGTAAACGCCCATTCTTCTTCCTGCACAAGATTTGCAGACTCTGTTTTTGGTGTAGAGGCTTCTGCAACAACCATTCCAGCCTCCTTTTTCTTTGCCTCTTTTGCAGCCAGTTTTGGATAGTTCTTTATGATATGATCATTTCCTTTATAATACTTACAAAACAATTTCTGCTTTTCAGATTTCTTCTCAGCTTTATCCTGGTTCTTCGAATGTGTAGCATTTGCAGATTTCTGCTTACTAGTAGAAGAGCTCCATTTTCCTTTGCCCTTCTGACTAGCAAGGAAAGCTTGATCTACAACACGCATGATGGACCTGTTCTGCCTGGACTGATCTTCCTGCAACAGAAGAGAGACTAACTCCTCAAATGACAAGGCATTTGGATTGCCGTTCATCATCAACCAAAGAGTAGAGGCAAAACTCTGATATGAATCAGGAAGACCATTCAAAACGGTCTGCACAAGTGAGCTATTTGGTATAACCTCATCAGAAGAAATCAATTGTTCCTTCAGGTCTTTGATCTTTGTGAGAAAACTGTCCATAGAATCACCTTCATTCATGTGCTCACTCTCCAACTGTTTTCGGAGGTAAGCAACACGAGCCTCATTCCTAGCCTGGTACAAAGTGGTAAGTGTATCCCAAGCATCCTTAGCTGTTCTGCAAGAGTGAATGTGAGGAATAATGGAACGTTTGACAGACAAGGCTATCAAAGCATGTGCCTGGGCATCTCTGCCATCCCAGCGAAACTGCTCTACAGTAGGTGCAGCAGAAACAACAGCATGAACAGGAATCTGCGGAATATCATCTTCAACACCATCTTCATCAGCTCCAGCACCTGTATTTGCAGTACCTGTAGTCAGAGGTGTAACAGGACGTCTTTCAAAACCCTGCACAATGTTCCACATTCCTTTTGCAACCAATACATGTTGCATCATATAAGCCCATAATGGGTAGTTGGTACCATCCAACTTATCCTCAACAACCAACATACGGAATACATCACTGCTTTCAACCATTATCGGTGACTAAAATACCTTGATGTAGAAAATCAACTGTATCTCAAAAAGTTGAACGAAACTGCCCAGACGAGTTCTGCTAGACCTGTAGCAGACTTCGAGACGCTTAAACTGGTGAACAGAAACGGGTATATACCTTTGGCACAAAAAGACAAAATAGCCTGCACAAGCGCTGTGATAGTGCATTCGGAGGCTGAAACGAGCTCAGATCGCGATTTTGGCACCACAGAGCGAAGCAGTTTTGATCTCGGAAACACCCTGAGTATGCTCACCAAAATTCGTGCGATTCTGAGACTGCAAACGGAGGAGTGTCGATAGCGCCCTAGATGAAGCGACGACCTGCTCTGATACCAATTGTTGGAGTTAGACGTCTGCGGAAGCACACGAACATCACAAGGAAGAAGAAGAAGCTTGGAGCACAACACACAAGACTGATTGTATTACTAGAGAATGTACAAAGATAAGTAGCCCATTAGGGCAATAGGCGTATATACAAGCCGGGGGAAAAAAACCTCCTAAAGAGGGAAAAAAGTGCCCCGGCGGTCCTAGTGTGTTCACACACATCACTACCTAAATATATCAACATGCGTGAGCTGAATTTCATGCTCATTTTCAACCATATTTTGATGCAAATGTCCAGCCATATGTGATTGGAAATTTCCAACAGTTTCGACAATTTTTGGGTGAAAATTTTCGGCCATATTTGGCTAAAAATTCATTTTAGCTCCATTTTTTGCAATTTTTCAACCCTTTCAGCCTCAGTTGGCTGATCTACATGGCCATAGTCAAACGCACCATTTTGGAATAACGGCATGAGTGTATCGAACACATCTTGTGAGCTAATTTTTGGCTATTTTGTTAAGCGCGCAAATGATGTGCTTCTGATCATTGTTCTCTATGTTGATGACATGCTGCTCATTGGTCCTAATGAGAAGCATATTGCTAATTTTAAGGCTTATTTTCATGCCTCTTTTGAGATGTGAGATTTGGGGAATTTGCATCGATATTTGGGCATTCAGTTTATGTAGGTTGATGGCAGAATAGCTTTGTGTCAAACAAAATATAGTGAAACATTATTGCATTGTTTTGGCCTTGAAGACTGCAAAACTATTGCCACTCCTATAGAGACAAGTTTACGGTTGAGTCTTCATGATTCAATAGATGCATTTGATGTTGTTCTCTATTAACATGATGTTGCAATATGCTTGATTTACTTACGCATTACTCGGCTTGATATTCAATTTGCTTCCTCTCAGATGAGTAGGTTTATGCAAATCCTAGGTGTCAAGCATTGGCAGGTGGCTAAGCACATCTTTTGCTACTTGAGTGGTACCTGGCTACTTGAATTTCTTTATCCCAAGGGGGGATCACTACCACCAGATTTACATGCTTTTTTTGAGTCTAACTTGGTTGGTTGTTATGACACTTGTGTGTCCACTAGTGGTTTTTCCTTCATGTTTGGTAGCTCATGCATATATTGCTTGAGCAAGGAGCACCCTACTCTGGCCACTTCTAGTTGTGAGAATAAATATAGGGAAGCTTTCACAATGAATATTGAGTGCGTGTGGCTTAGATGCCTTTTGGCTGATTTGGGTGTTGGCCACTCCTCTGCCACCACCATCTTCACTGACAGTCAAAGTGCATTGGTAGTTACGAGGAACCTTATGTTCCATGCTTGTACAAAGCAATTGAGGCGCATTATCATTATGTCAGGGAGAGGTTCTCTGGTGGAGAGATTAGTTTGGCATATGTGACCACACAGGAGAACATTGAAGTTCTTTTCACAAAGGCCCTGTCTCGAGAGAAGTTTGAAGCTTTCCACAAAGCTTTGGGCTTACTTCCTTTTATGGATTGATCTCTTTCCACATAGCTTGGCACTTCCTTATACATGAGTGCTAGCTTCTTGTTCATCGCATCACTCCCAGGGGGGATTTGTTGATATATTTTGGTAGTGATGTTCGTGAGCATACTTAGGATTTTCGGGACACTTTTTTCCCTCTTTAGGAGGTATGTTTCCCTTGTCTTTATATATGGCTACAACCCTAGTGGGTGACTTATCTTTGTGCATTCACTTGCTAATACATTCAGTATTGTGTGTTGTGGTAGAAGCTTCTTCTTCGTTCTTGTGTTGTTTGCATGCTTCCACAGACCTCAAACTACAACAATAAAAACATAGAATAAAATTCCATGCCATAGAACAAATGTACTTGCTAAAACTCGTGTACCCTTTGGGCACTTTTATGTGCAAATGCAATCCATGATTTTATAGGCAATTATTTTATGGCTGATGTTTGAGAATGTTGGGTAGCATTAGTTTTGAAAACATTTTTTTAACATTCAACGTCTATTTTTTGAGCATTTATTTGAAAATGTATGGTAATAAAATGTATGGTAGTAAATATATTTATTTTTGCTACTCATGCTAGGGTGGGGGAAGGGTCGAAATCCTACGTGCCATCTACTTAGCAATGTGCACTATAGTGATGAAATTTCTTCCTAACCCCACGCCAAGCATATACCAGAGTCGGTAGTCTCAACCTAGTATGCCATGGAGTAGGTAGTGCGAACATAGTATGCCATATAGCCTTTAGAAAAACTAAACTTCGAAAAAAAAAAAAGCTTTTTTTGGGGCCTCATTGCATGTATTATTCTCTCTCAACTATTGATAACGGCCTCTAGCATATCTCTCTTTCATAAAGCATTTCTTTTAATAACATAATCTACGAGCTCATTCAACCATGGGGCTTTACAATAGAAAATTCCGATCCATGGAGAGCATATTCTAGAAAATTTCCAGCTTTGCTTTTCCCCATCTCTTCTACTCTTCTCTTGTGGATAAGATTAAACCCCTTCAATCACATCGATTGCAAGTGCACTGTATTTGACCTCTTCTTCTTGTAGTTGTAGGATAAAGGAAAACAAGACCTTGATTTCCTTGAAAGTTTCCATTAAGAGCCCACCCAAGCTTATTATATTTTCACAAAAGAGAGAATATGTTGCTTCATGGAGCTTTGAGGTCATTAGGTGCAATCAAGGTGCTTAGTACCATGCTTGTAGGGACCACCTTTGTCTTGATGCCTAGTATCTCTCCTATTCTTTATCTTGTTCTTTTGAAAAGGTATTCTTGAAGTGCTTAACTATGTATTCTAAAAAGCCCCTTGGTTATAGGCATCCATGACCTATAAACTTTTTTAAAACATACAATGAACGGCTTCATTTTCTCAATATCAGGGCTCTTCTGCGGAGTCAAACAAGCTCCTGGAAAGCAGAAACCATACTCGCAATAACTTCATGTACTTCTTTTCCATATTGGCACGCACTCCCGCACAACGTACACGGCCAACCGATTTCGCTGATGCCCCGAAAAGACAGCCTCCCCACTGCGCAGTCACTACTTGGAACTCAAGTCTCTCCATCCGATTTCATCCCTTTCCTCGTCTGTCACGAACCTAAGCAAACTCAAAATTCGTATGCGTTCGATCCGTCGTAATTAGACGGATTACTCTCTCTCTGTCTCTCTCTCTCTCATATACACACACACGTCTGCGCTCTCACATTCGGCTGATCAGTAAGCTGATCAATAATTTCAACGCAATAGAAACGCATCACTGTTCTTCAGGTAAGGGAGAGCTCAGTGCTGGCCATTTCTTTTTTGATGAGAGCCCCTTTTTTCTCTTCGAAATTCGCACCCGTAGATTTCTCAAGAGTCTTAGAAAATAGCTTGCACTCGTTTATAAGGATGTTCGATCACCAAAATAGTTCGCACTTGTTGTTTTAATGATCTTGCAACTCTGTAATGACAAGTTGACAACTCTTTTGTACTATTCTTTTTGTTTTTTTTTTCTCTCCATCTTTTGCAGTATTCTCAGCCGAGCGCTCTCTCTTTCAATCCCTCATTGACCACATTGTTGGTTCCAGTCAGCCCAACTGCCCAGTACGACAGCGAGATCTTACACTAACTTGCTTGATTTGACAGCCACTAACTCATTCGAACTGCCTTGTGAGCCTACAGAAGCTTGCCCAAGGTGATGTCTGAGGCACGGGTCCTCTCCAATTTTTCAGAATGCGATACGTCTACTATGGATAGCGATAGAGGACATTCCATGTTTTCAAGTTCGCCCAGATTATCACAAGATAGAACCATCATTGTTGCTAATAGGCTTCCTTTACAAACAAAAAAAGATGATTCTGGGTCTTGGTACTTTTCATGGGATGTCAACTCTTTGCTCTTGCAAATGAAGGACGGCTTATCTGAAAATACAGATGTTCTCTACATTGGCTGCATCAACGAGGACATCGACATGTCACAAAGAAAGAGGGTGACCAGAACTTTGCTGGAAAAGTTCAATTGTGTGCCTGTATTCGTGGCCTCAGATCTTCGTCGCAAGTACTTGGACGGATTCTGTAAGCATCAACTTTGGCCTTTGTTTCACTACATGCTACCCATTATTCCTGACTACGGGGAACGGTTTGATCGATCTTTATGGCAAGCGTATGTAACAGTAAATGTGATGTTTGCAAATACAGTCACGGAAGTAATAAATTCTGAAGAAGACTACGTCTGGGTGCATGATTATCATCTCATGGCCCTTCCTACGTTCATCAGGAGGAGGTTCTTCAAGGTGAAGTTAGGTTTCTTCCTCCACACTCCTTTTCCCGCTTCAGATATATACATGACTTTACCAGTTCGAGAAGAGATTCTTCGAGGCCTTCTCAATGCTGATTTAATTGGTTTCCAGACCTTTGACTATGCACGTCATTTCTTATCGTGCTGTAGCCGGATGTTGGGTATTCATTTCAAAACTCAAAGGGGCTACATTGGGCTTGATTATTTTGGTAGAACAGTAGGTATCAAGATATTACCTGTGGGTATACACATGGGAAGGCTCATGGATACACTTGGATATTCAGAGACGCAAGCCAAGATAGACGAACTCAAAACTCAATACAAGGACAAGGTAATTATTTTGGGTGTTGATGACCTTGACATCTTTCAAGGCATCAGCTTGAAGCTTCTGGCGATGGAACAGCTCCTTAAAGAGAATAGTAAATGGAGAGGGAAGCTAGTAATGGTGCAAATTGCAAACCCTACAAGCACTCAGGAAGTTATTGAGATTCAGGATGAGATCCGTGCCTCTGTGATGCACATTAATGCCGAGTTTGGAACTGAAGAGTACAAACCTGTTGTTTTGATTGAGCAGCAAGTTTCACATATTGAGAGAACAGCATACTATACAGTGTCCGATTGTTGCATCGTGACTGCAGTAAGAGATGGACTGAACTTAATCCCTTATGAATACACAGTTTGTAGGCATGGAAGTGGTAGTGGTCTTGGTGTCTCAGGTGCTGATTCCAAACAGAGTACTCTGATCATATCTGAGTTTATTGGGTGCTCTCCATCATTAAGTGGAGCTATTAGGGTGAATCCTTGGAACATAGATGATGTATCTGGGGCCATGCATATGGCTCTCACGATGCCAGATACAGAGAAAGAAATGAGGCACGAGAAACATTATAAATATGTTAGTACACATGATATTGCACATTGGGTTCGGAGCTTTATGGGAGATTTGAAAAATGGGACCAAGAGTCATTCAGAACGTCGTTGTTGGGGGATAGGGCTTGGGTTTAGATTTAGGATTGTGGCATTGGATGCAGGGTTTAGGAAGCTGTCACTAGAGCATATAACATCAGCTTATAGGAGAACGAAGAACAGATTGATTTTGCTAGATTATGATGGTACCATGGTACCTTGTAACTCTATTGATAAGACCCCTACATTGGAGGTTATATCATTATTGAATGCTCTATGTGCTGATTCCAGTAACCTTGTGTTCATCGTTAGTGGAAGAAGTCGAGACGTGCTTCATGACTGGTTTGCACCATGCAAAAGGCTGGGTTTGTCAGCAGAACATGGGTTTTTCAACAGGTATGGGTTCTTTGAAAGGCTTTGAATCTTTTGATTTTTGGATCTGATTCCTGCATCTTGTCATGCAAGTCATAACAGATGGCAGCAAGACCAGGAATGGACATCCTCTATGTGCATATCTGATTTTGATTGGAAGGAGGTTGTCTATCCAGTGCTGCAGTGCTACACAGAAAGCACTGATGGTTCCAGTATAGAAGCCAAAGAAACTGCACTAGTTTGGCATTATCAGGATGCTGATCCTGACTTTGGGTCTTGGCAAGCAAGAGAGTTAAGAGTCCATCTAGAAAGGATCCTTGCCAATAAGCCTGCTGTTGTCAAAAGTGGCCATTGCATAGTTGAAGTTAAGCCACAGGTAAATTACAGGTTTTCATTGTTCGCTTTCAAAGAACGCATCATATAAGACAGCTTTTTTTCTGTTCATCTCTCTCTGTCTCTCTCTGTTTCTCTCTCTCTCTCTCTCTCTCTCTCTCTCTCTCTCTCTCTCTCTCTCTCTCTCTCTCTCTCTCTCTCTCTCTCTCTCTCTCTCTCTCTCCCCCCCCCCCCCCCCCCCCCCCCTTGTTTACTGTCTCTTGTATGCAAGCTTCTTTTTAAGAGGAACCTTCTCATGGCTGGAGGTTAGGGATTAGCCTTCCCTTTCCATGTTCCTACCCAGCCAGATATGGGTGTCTCTTATGCAGGAGTACATGCCATTTTTTCAATTTGAAACAATACCTTTGTGAATGTAAGACACTTAGGAGCTTTTTCAAAAAGAGCCTAAAGAGCTTACTTTTACAGGGTGTGAGCAAAGGTACTGTAGCAGAGGAGTTATTGCTGTCCCAGGTAAAAGCAGGAAATCCCCCCGACTTTTTGCTGTGCATTGGAGATGATCGATCAGATGAGGACATGTTTGAAAGTATTGCAACAGCAGTAAAGGGTTTCCCTGAAGCATCTCTTGCTGACGTCTTTGCATGCACTGTTGGCCAGAAACCTAGCAAGGCTAAGTACTATCTAGAGGACACAGTGGAAGTGCTTAAGATGCTGCATGAGTTTTCAATGCCAAGTCTTTTACAGGAGGATCATGAATGGAGGAATCATGGTGTCTTTAGTTGCTCCAAGCTATGTTGATTATGTAAAGCATGTGGTGGCCTTATAATCAGGCATAAAATCTTGAAAAGCCAGGTGGGTTTTGTTAGGTCAATTCAATTCTGTATTAATCTCATTCCTAAACATCGCAAGCATATAGGAATGTTCACATTAGAAAAATTTTGAGAATGCATGAAATTGAGAGAACTCGTAGAATTATTGCCCTCAGGGGATGTAGGACCCATTATCGATATGCAACACTCCAAAACTAGTAGTACGGTTTCTACAACAGAAGCAAATCAAATGAGTCGACTCAAACAAATAATACCGATGAAGCATTTTTCCCTGTAGGGTTTAAGTAACAATGGAGGGGTTAGATCTCAAACTAAAGCCTTATGAAGATAAATGGAGTCAAAACTCCAGGCAGATATTCAAAAGAAAAAATCAGATGGACTGAAATGGATGTCATTATTTTGTAAACATGCTTGCACACCTACTGCTTTGTTTGCAACCTTTTTTCTTGTTCTAAGCAAAAAAGAAGAGAAAAGAATGTAAAATAAAAGCTGCACTCATTTTTCTGTTGTTTCTTGTTCTGCAGGTGAATTAAACTTTGTTTCTCTACCGCATTCAGCAGCTGTAAATATCCGGCGGTTATTTTTTCATTATTTTTGAGCTTTTTGAGGAGTCTCTTTAAACAACCTAGAGAAGATACTCATAATGAACAAGTATAGAAAAGCAGACCATGTTGTATAGGATTTGTTTCCTTGTGCATGAACATGTACTCATTACAAGACTTCCAGTTTTTTCTGATTTGAGATATAAATCTATTAGGCTTCAACATCCTTCCACTGCCATGCGCTCTGATTTATTCACTACTCTTTGTTTCTTTGACGATGGGTCATTGGAATTTGCATTTTGTTCCATTTTATTTGTGTTTGTGCTTGGGGAGTAGTTGCGAACCATTTCATTCATAAAAGTCAAAAGGGATATGGCAGAATGATTCCATTTGAACAGAAATTGCAGAAATTGATCACATGCGGTACTGTACACTTCTATTTGTCATGCGTGATACCATTTCGCTTCAATCAGGAAGGAGCCGCTTGCAGTTTGATAAATTGTCTCTATTATACCTTTCCGCTTCACTCAGGAAGGAACTTCTCACCATTGCCGTCTCATTAAAGTGAGAGAGAATTAGACCTGCCCAATTGAGTGAAACTAATCAGCAACATCGTTTTCATGAGAGAAGCTGCCTGAGGATAGTGGCAAATACAGAATAATCCGACATTTACAAATCTTTATATTTCTTTGTTGAAAGAAGTCCTACCAGAAAGCATGAAGTATTGAGTCAAAAGGGAAATGCAATCACTTCTTAAAAATGCTACGATTGTACGCCAGAACCATTCATTCACATAGAGTTTTCTTAGGATCTATTGCTAGAGGTGGTGGTTTTGTGAGGGATAGCTGCGTCCGTAAGGTCCGAGGCCAACGTATATTGATGTCTAAGCCATTCTGAAAATAACTTGTTAATTTTTCATCTATGATTACCTGAAATATCCTTCTGCGATTAAGAAACACAGGTATTTAGTTATAACTTTAGGCATTTTAAAGAGACAGACCTTTGTCCTGTTGAATGCAGCTTCTCACATTCTCTTATCTGAAGTCTAACCAACTTGATGGATTGAACATTGGAATTTTTTCGGCATATAAGATTTATACGACCATGTACATATTCTGTTCAATCATGTAGTTACCCTTGTAATTGTTTATGCGGCACCTCATTTACAGCTCAAAATTATAACTAAAACCAAGTGCATTGTTTATTTGATAAATTATATGCATTAAATTTGCTTCATTGTGACTCATAACGGAGGCTGACTGAATATCCCAGAAGTTGCTTTGGTCTACTTGATTGTCAAGTAAGGGTAGCAAGTTTTTGGGCATTGACTTAAGATTTTTTGGCCACCTATGAATTCTCTATAAAAGTCTTGGAGCGAACAATCACAGAAGCATCATTTCGTCGTTCACTATTTTTAATTCAAACTCAGCTTTCATGGATTTTGGAGATTTTTGTCTTTGCGGCCATGTGGTACAAGTTCCGAATACTATCTTGATGATCAGGTGTAACTTCTACATTAATTAACCAAAAAAAAAGTGTCAATGTGGCTCCAAGTATATGTCCCAGCAATCAAGTGGTATCCAAAACACATCAAAGGAAATCTTGAAACAAAATAAACAGCCTATCTTTCATCACTAACACCAGCCACTTTGTATTAATTACGATATTCTTGGATGAGAAAGACGAAAGATGGTTTAATATTGTTCAAACACCTTAACAGACCAAAATTACCAACTTTTCACATTAAAAGGAACTTGGAACTAATTTGAGTTTGGGCTTGGAGTTTTAGGCTGCATAAAATAGCCCAATGTCCCCACTCCACCATACTGAATGATCCCCACTTCATAAAATTGAGAATTCTGCTTTGAATCTATCAGCGTAACTTCCTCGATGCATAGCCATATATATACGCTTTCTGATACCATGTTAATTATCCCATGCAAAAAGATTCAGGCAAACAAGAGTAGAAGAGATCACCAGCTGGTTTGAATGCGAGTAAAGAAATCGAAACTTCCTGCACATTTGTTCAACTTAATGGAGAATAAAATTATTATGTTTGGCCTTTCATTATTCGCAAGCTCAAAATCGATCCTATACATAAAAAAGGACTCCGGGATTTTTCCTGAACCGTCCATATGCAAAATAGCCATGATTTCTTTAAAAGAATTGGTTGCCAATACCACCTTTGCCCAATTCATCTCTATGATTTTTACACGTTTATGTGCTTACTTCTTGATGAAAGTTCTTATGTTGGCTATGCCCCTGAAATGCTGCTGCTGCTTCACATGTATCCACCACCCATTTCTAAAAATGGCTCACTCAATTTCTCCTGTGAAGTAAAGATGTGGTGGTCCTTTCGCATGAGCATTTATTATTATCATGTTTATTATAATTATAAAGCTTGGCTGTATCTATCTACTCAATCTTTGAATAATAGTTTGATCCTTTTTTCTATAGGAATCGTGGTGTGGGCATATTGTTAAAAAGTTGTAAGACGAAAAACGGTTGGAACGAGGTTTTAAGAATCCAAATAAGATGAAGGGCTGATGAGCTCAATATACGAATATAAAGTCAAACATAAAAAAGTATATAAGAGCCCCTTGGAGTAGTAGGGCGCATATAATAGTCATGGGAGGACATCCTAACAAGAAAATAATTTGTATCAATTTTTCCTATGCTATTCACACAAGAATACCAAAGTTCACTAAACAATCTGCTATTGGAGTGATGTAGTGAATAATAATTTGTCTTAGAGATTATGTGTTAATTTCCCTATGTGCCGTTTATAAAACATGGAACATAAGCTTCCTCCCAAATGTGAACTTACTTTCACTTTCTGTAAATATAGTGATGATCCAATATCCAATCAAATACAATACCCATGACACAATCAATAATAGTTATGAAGGGTTCCCTAAAGTTAACTTCAAACATAGCAAGAAGTGCATGATGTGTCAAGCATGAAGCAAAATCCACTTTGTAGGCACATAGATGTGATGCCATCCAACCTAATGTAAGTCAATAAAATCATGTAAATGTGGCTACAATGATGACCTTCCTTTGACATAAATCTATCCAAAATGCATCGTATCATATAAAAACTTGGAGGTCCTTTTGAGACTTTAAAATGATTTGACTTTGGGTTATGCATAAATATTGTAGAAGAAAAATTTAGAGAGTTGAACAGTTTGCCTTGTGTTACATACATAAATGGACCTTTCAATAACTTATTGATAGAGTGTAGCTTCAAAGTATTGTCCAACATAGTAAATAGTCATAAATCTATGTAGCATTTTTCACATCTTTTATTTTACATAAGAAGCTACCCATATCGAACCTGTAAAAATAATGATAAAACAATTATTAGAACTCCCAAATTCTAACATCCAAGGAGATGTATTTAATTTAACCTTGAATTAATAAATACCTTGGTTAGAAACAGATTATCTACATCTAAAAAAATGATTGGCATCATGCCATGTCTATCCTGTGCATACAAGGTGAAGCCTATTAAAATGTTTAAAAATCACATGTAACTAAGTAAATAAGAATCTTTTCATACCAATTACTAGATGTGTCAACCTATAAAATGGCTAAAAAATAATTTTCACACTTTGTTATCATGATTTTTTGCGGAAAAAAGCTATGATGTTGTATTACAAATACTTCCTTTTGCAAATTTTTGTTAAAAGATTAGGTGCATTACTTACAATTTTTGGCATAGATACACTTATATTAAGAGGAAAATTGGATAAGAATTGTGTTCTACTCTAGCCACTAGACATGCTAACAGCTTAGCATAGTGGTTAACACAAGTGAAGGCATTGGGTTCAAATCCCATGGAATACATGAGGTGAGTATTTTTTCCCAAGGCTTCTGGAGCCTTCTAGAAGCATCCGCTGGGATACATGGCTCACATGTGTGCATCTACCACTTGGATTTTGGGACACATGGTAGATATGTGTGAACTTGCCTTGGAAGACTCCACTTGAGAGATGTTGTATAATAGATGATTGGCTTGTGAGTAGAATGTCATGGAGACCTTAGTTGTTTCTCATCCTCTCCATGACTCTTCAACTCTTTCACTTATACACATGAGATGCCCTTTGAGATTATCAAGTTAGAAATTTCACACATATGTTCTTTCAACGATTTTTAGTCAATTTCAACAAAAGTGGAGGACATTTGAAGAATTTGAAGGGAAAACTCCCTCAAGCCTTAGATATGGTCCATTCACACTAAATTTGGATGAGATACTACTTTTAGGCTCACGAATATCTTCATATACTTTTTTTCTAATGTTATTGCACAATATGTGGGATAAATCCCATGTATCTCTATCCACCAACACATAGATTTGAGAGAGTTTTCATCTATCAGAGATCTTGGATGAATTTCTTCCTTGATTCTCTTGAAGTTAATTGAATGGATTTTTTGGGAGCCTTCTCTACAACCCTCATACAAATCTAACCGATTTTATTTCTCTATAGGAGCCAATTTTTTCCATTCTATACTTTGGTATCTAGTAACAAATTCCTCTTTATTAATTCATGTGCACTTGAAGAGCTCAATGAGAAAGAGATCATTTGGAGTTATATATAATACAAGAGAAGGGAGAGTGGGGCTTATCTGCTCCTCTATGTCAAAGACACAATAGAATGGCTCCCCATGAGGATTACAAGGGAGGACACTTTCCTTCTCTCCATTAAAAGCCCATGCACAATGCATCATCTATGCGTGTTACTTCATAGAAAGATAAATTGTTTGTTGAAAGTTATAAGGATTTCTTTAAAGCATACAAATTCCAATCATATGAATGGTTACTTTTCATAAAAAATTCAAGTTTTGGGAATTAATAGACATAAAGGAATGCATGGGTAGTTATTTTGTATGGGCATATGTACCTTCATAATGCATAGGAGAATGAACATGTTGCATACATTAAAAATAATGGAAAAAGTATGCATGAAAAGATCATATGCATGAACAAAATGAAAATAACTTCATGTGCCATTAATGCAAGCATTTTAGTCTATAATGCATCCTTGCACACACAAGTATATCAATACCATGCACGTAGCCAATTTCGATACAAAAGGAATTTATGGATAAAGGGTATGCATAAAAATTAAAAAACATTTTAGCAATATTATAAAAGAATCAAATACCCTAATGAGAATAAGTGGGGGACTATTTTTGCACAGGCCTAAGATAATACTTGAATAGTGCAATAGCAAGGTATGCACGAATAGCTAGTGAACATGACTTTATCACCATAGTGGATGCATCAATGGAAGTAGAGAGACAATATAGATGCATGGAAAAGAAAAAGAGCAAGAAAAAGACAAATACAAAGAAGATTGAGACTCAACAACTGCATCAATCCAAAAAACATAAAAATTGCAAGGTATAGCAAAAGAAAAAGACATGCATGAACCGAAAAAAGAGAAACCAATCATCCAAAAAACATAAAAAAAGCAAGGTATAGCAAAAGAAAAAGACATGCATGAACCCAAAAAAGAGAAACCAATCGATGCAGAAAACACTAAGTTGATCTTTGATAGATTTAACCAGCTACAATTAGCTACAAAAATTTCCAAACAAGCTTGCTACCATGTTTGTGAGAGAATGGTTCATGATTATGATTCATGCTACTACAACCCAAATTTCAAAGGACAAAGTCCACCACACATACAAACAAGCATATATACATAAGCCAACAATGTGAAGGCTCAAAATTATGGTAATGTAGCTTCTTCAAAATAGAACAACATGATTACACCACAATATAAATCTAGATATCAAAACACTCCACCAAGGTTGTATCAATGCAACAAGTGTTAGGGAAAGACGTAAAAAATAAAAAAAAAAAACACTTATAATTGACCATATAGATACTATGGCCTTCTAGGGCATATACAAAGACCCTGATGTGAACTATGGTTTAAGAGTAGAAATGAAAGGGGCATCCTAATCATCAATGTTCCTATTAACATAGCTAGGACCAATAATTCCCTAGACTTAAAATTATAAGGACCAACCTAAGCTAATGCAATACTCATTGATGATGAAAGACTGAAATTGAAGGACCAAGAAACACCAAGCACACCCCTTGTGATGATATTTTGTCAACCATCCATAAGAATCAAAATTTGGGAGACACCCAAAACATTATGATCGCAATGTTAGTATATGATAAATGTCTACCTCTCATGATTGTATGTACTAATGCACATTCTATAGTTGAATGAAGGTCAAACTAGACCATCGAAGGTATTGTAATGAAAGGGAGTTACGAAGGTTCGCGATTGTGGGGTCTGAGGTAGTGGGGAGCAGCCCTAATTAGGGGGCCCAAGAGAACTAGTGGTCCCCCTAGCAAGGGGTTCCCAAGGGGCCAATGGTCCCCCCTAGTTGGGCATCTCGGGCAACATCTCAGATATGATGATAGAGGGAAGATTCCATGGAATATTCCTTGTCAAATTTAAAAATAATTTATATGTGTTAGGTTGCTTGAACTTGCCTAAGCCCTGTATTGGGATTATGCAAGCAGTGGCCACTTACATTCTATCATCCATGGAAAGTTGTCTATGACTTCTGCATCACCCAAGATATCGGATTTAGCAAGCATACCTCTACCTTGTAACCCTCTATCCAGAGTTGTCTAGATCACGATTTAAGCTCTACCTTGAGAGTGCACAGGTGGACAATGCCATCATCTTTGTACTTGCTATTAGTAGAAAATTTTTAAAATTTTGTTATATCTGTTATCTTTTCTATTACTCGTCTTGTGTTCTCTTGCATAACTACTTTCTTACATGTATTAGAGTTCTTAGGCATTTATAAGTAGAGAGGAGTATTATTTGAAATTGTAAGTATATTCTTTTTATCACAATATTGCATGGTGATGGCTTCATCTCCTTGTGTTCACACATCTACTAATGTTATTGCTACAACAATTTGCATTTGTCCACCCACATTCACTAAAGGGAAGCTTGATGGAACAATATACATGCTTTGGAAGTTCAATTTTTTTGCAATTATGGACTCTTTTGAGTTGTTGGATAATTTCATGGGCCAATAGCTCCTAATGCAGAGCCAATCCTGATGGAAGATCCATCAAATTCTTGAGTGACAGTCCATCCTAATCCAAATCTTCTCCTAATACAAATCTTCTTCGAGCTTGGAAGAGGAGGAATATAGATGCATTATGTGCCATTGTTACAAGTGTAAGTGATTCTATGATTACTCTAGTTTGACACATCACTAAAGCACATGAACTGTGGTGCACATTGGCTCTCCAATATGAGAACAAGAATCACACTCACATTCAAAATCTTGAGAATTAGGTAGCGAATGAGAATTGGAGTTAGACGTCTGCAAAAGGACGTGAATAGCACAAGGAAGAAGGAGAAGCTTGGAGCACAACACACAATATTGAATGTATTACCACTGGAATGTACAAAAATAAGTAACCCGTTAGGGTAGTAGGCATATATACAAGCCCAAGAAAAAAACCTCCTTAAGAGGGAAAAAAGTGCCCCAACGACCCTACAGTGTTCACAAAGATCACTACCTAAATATATCAACAAATCCCCCTGGGAGTGATGCAGTGAAGAAGGAACTAGCACTCGTATAAGGAAGTGCCAAGCTATGTGGAATCAATCCACAAACAAAAGTAAGCCCAAAGCTTTGTAGAAAGCTTCAAACTTCTCCCTGGGGAGAGCCTTTGTGAAAAGTTCTACAATGTTCTCTTGCATGGGCACATATGCCAAGTTGATCTCTCTAGTAGAGAACCTCTCCCTAACATAACGATAATGCACCTCAATGTGCTTAGTGTGAGCATGGAACCCAAGATTCCTCACAACTATCAATGCGCTCTGACTGTGAGTGAAGATAGTAGTGGCAAAAGATTGACGAACACCCAAATCAGCCATAAGGCATCTGAGCCATAAACACTCAAAATTTGTTGTAAAAGCTTCCCTATACTCAGCCTTACAACTAAAAGTGGCTATAGTAGGCTACTTCTTACTCAACCAAGATATAAATGAGATACCAAGCATGAAGCAAAAGCCACTAGTGGACACACGTGTCATAGAAACCAGCCCAATCAAAGTAAAAAAAAACATGTAAATCTAAAGGTAGTGATCCCCCCTGGGGATAAAACAATCCAAGTAGCCGGACACCACTCAAGTAGCGAAAGATGCGCTTGATCACCTACCAATGCTTGACACTGGGCAATGCATAAACCTGCTCTTCCGTGAGATAGCAAACTGAATATCTGGCTGAGTAATGCATAAGTAAATCAAGCATCCAACAGCCTGCTGATAGAGAATAATGTCAAATGCATCTCCAGCATCATGAAAACTCAATCGTAAACCTGTCTCCATAGGAGTGGCAATAAGTTTATAGTCTTCAAGGCCAAAATGCTACAATAATGTGTTAATATATTTCCTTTGACACAAAGTTACTCCACCATCAAATTGCATAAATTGAATGCCCAAATAATGATGCAAATGCCCCAAATTAGACATCTCAAATGAGGCATGAAAATCAGCCTTAAAATCGGCAATATGCTTGTCATGAGGACTAATGAGAAGCATTTCATCAACATACACAACAATGATTAGAAGCACATCATTAGCATGCTTAACATATAAGGTGCTTTCAGTTGGACTGTTCTCAAAACCATGTGCAATCAGATAGGCATGTATCTTTTCATACCAAGCACGTCGTGCTTGCTTTAAACCATATAATGCCTTCTTCAACCTGCACACTTGGTTTTCATGCCCTTTCATTTAGAAGTGTTGTTTTAATGTCCAAGTGATGTATATTCCAACCATGATGAGCTCCAAGTACATAGATGCTATGAATAGTAGTCATTCGACATGTAGGAGCAAAGGTTCCACCAGGCTTAGGATTTAGCTTATATACCCACTTACTGCCAATGGCCTTCTTGCTAGGAGGCAAGTCACATAAAAAATAGGTACCATTTTTCATGATAGCATCATATTTTGATTGCATAGTAGCAATCCAATTTTTAGAATTATGTGCTTTATCAAATGAAACAAGCTCATTCGCATCACAGAGACTAGAGAGAACCATAGCATAGCAATTTGATGCAAAATAGGAACTATGAGAGCCTAAAGGAAAATGATATGACAGAGGTGCATCTAATTTGCTATCACACAAAGTCTGCACTAGCCATTTTGGCATAGTTTTTGCCTCCTCAATATCACCTCTCTCATCAACAAGTGCATCATGTAAATCTGCATTAGAAATAGAATGATCTACATCATCACATGAGAGGCAACAAAGTATCGTACATGTCTTTGGAGCTAACAGATGTCTCCTTCGTACATTAAAGTAAAGGCTGAATAGCATCTTCCACAAAAACATCAGAGCTAACCAAAATGCATTTAGTATGTGGATGATACAAATGATAGACTTTGCTTTCAGAACTGTACCCAACAAAAACACATTTTACTGCTTTATCATCCAATTTCCTACGATGTTTTTTAGGAGTGACAGACTACAATGCTTTAGTGGGACATCTATTAAGTACATATGCTGCACACATAACGGCCTCAACCCAGAAACTATGTGGTAAAGATTAACTCTTGACCATACACCTCACCATCTCCATGAGTGACATGTTCTTCCATTCAACAATTCCATTCTGTTGAGCTGTATATGGCACTGTACACTCATGTTTTATCCCACCTTCAACCAGAAATGCATTAAAGTCAGAAGAAATATATTCCCCCTTGATCAGAACGGAGGGTGCCCATTTTACATGCTGACAGATTTTCAGCCAAAACCCAAAATTGTTTGAAGCACATAAATACTTTAGACTTTGCTTTCAATGGATATACCCATGCATGCCTGGAAAAATCATCAATGAAAGTCATGAAGTAAAGATAGTTTCCAAAAGAAAGTGTCTACATATGAACACAGACATCACTATATACAAGTTCAAATTTTTAAGTAGATCGAACTGAATCATCCTTTGAGAAGAATGAACGCCTCATTTTTCCCAAAATACAGCCTTCACAAACATGTTTATTGGGTGCTTCAAGTTTGGGCAAAGAGGACACCAGTTCAGATTTCTGTAGGCATAGCAAACTAGCAAAATTTAGATGACCAAAGCATGCATGCCAAAGCTTTGCATCTGACATAGCTTGGGAATCATGTATTGTGCATGCTGAATCGTTACAATTTTTTCATAGTCTATGAGCTTATATAGCCCATGACATAAAATGCCAGAAGAAATAATCACATTGCCATTTGATAGAGCATGAACTGTACATCTATCATCAACAAATTTCACAGCCAAACCAAACTTGGCTAAAGCTGAAATTGACAACAAATTCTTCTTGATCCATGGCACAAATAGAGCATCCGACAATGTGAAAGAACTACCATCAGCAGTAGTTAGAATGATCTTACCAACTCCCATGACAAGATAAGAGGAGTTGTTGGCACATGTGATAGTATTCCTTGTAGGGGTAGGCTCGAGTGAAGTGAAGAAATTGTGCTACAAGGTAATATGTTTGGTTGCCCCACTATCAAAGTAGCAAACATCTGAGTTTACTCCATACATACATTGTTCAAGAGAGGATGGGTCAAAACTGCAAATAGTAGTAAACACCCATTCTTCATTCTACACTAGATTAGTAGACTCTATTTTCAGTGTAGAGGCCTCTGCAACAACCATTCCGGCCTCTTTTTCCCTTTCCTCTTTTTCAGCCAGTTTTGGAAAATTCTTTATGACATGATCATTTGGTTTATAGTACTCACAAAACAATTTCTACTTTTTTTTCTTCTCTTCTCTGTCTTCCTTCTTTGATTGTGCAGAGTTAGCAGATTTTTGCTTACTATTAGAAGAGCTCCATTTATCTTTGCCCTTCTAAGTAGCCAAGAAAGCTTCATCTCCAACACGCATAATGGACTTGTTTTGCATGGACTGATCTTCCTGCAACAGAACAGAGAATAACTCCTCAAATGTTAAGGCATTTGGATTGCCTTTCATCATCAAACTAAGAGTAGAAGCAAAACTCTGGTATGAATTGGGAAGACCATTCAGAACAGTCTACACAAATGAATTGTCAGGAAAGACTTCATTAATAGAAATTAACTATTCCTTCAAATCTTTGATCTTTGTTAGAAAACTGTCCACAGAATCACCTTCATTCATATGATCACTCTCCAACTATTTTCGGAGGTAAGCAACACGACCCTCATCCCTAGCCTAGTACAATGTGGTAAGTATATCACAAGCATCCTTAGGTGTTTTGCAAGAGCGAATGTGAGGAATAATGGCACGTTTGATAGACAAGGCTATCAATGCATGTGCCTGACCATCTCTGCCATCCCAATGAATTTTCTCTATAGTAGGTGCAAGAGGAATCACAACACGAATCGAAACATGAAGAATATCATCATCTTCAACACTGTGTGCATCAGCTTTAATACCTGTATTTGCAGGTGTAATTGGATATGCACAATATTCCACAGTTCTTTTGCGACCAATACATGACACATCATATAAGCCCACAATGGGTAGTTCGTACCATCCAACTTATCCTCAACAGCCAACATACGAAATACATCATTGCTTTCAGCCATGGCCACTGACTAAAATACCCTGGTGTAGAAAAATGACTATATCTAAAACATTTGAATAGAATTACCCTAACGAGTTTTGCTAAACATGTAGCAGACTTCGAGATGGTTATACTAGCGAACTGAAACCTATATATATATTTTTGGCACAAGAAGATGAAATAGTGTACATAAGCACTATGATAGTGCATTTGGAGGCCGAAACGAGCTCAGATTGCGATTTCAGCAACACAAAGCGAAGCAATTTTGATCTCCTAATCACCATGAGTAGGCACACCAAGTTTTTTGCAATTTCGAGACTACGACTAGAGGAGTGTCGCTGATGCCCTAGATGAAGTGGCAACTTGCTCTGATACCAATTGTTGGAGTTAGACGTCTATGAAAGCATGCGAACAACATAGGGAAGAAGGAGAAGCTTGGAGCACAACACACAATACTGAATGTATTACCACTGGAATGTACAAAGATAAGCAACCTGTTAGGGTAGTAGGTGTATATACAAGCTGGGGGGAAAGACCTCCTAAAGAGGGAAAAAAGTGCCACAACGGTCCTCGATTGTGCACACACATCACTACCTAAACATATCAACAAGAACCAGTTAGATTTGGAGAAGGTTGGAGAATTCATCATGCAAATCAAAGATTTACAAGATCAATCAGCTACTATTGGCATTTTGATAAAACCTAAAGAACTATCTCACAGGTGTGTTCGAATTCTTCCTACAAAATATGATGGGCTCATAACTGCCCTTAACACTCAAGTTAGACCTTCACCTCTTACTTTTGAAGAGTTTTCTACAATGCTTCTAGAGGAAGAATGCATTTTGAGAGTAGACAATGTTCAAATGATGTAGCACTCTTAGCAAATGCAAAGGGTAGACGCTCTTATGATACTTCAAAGAAGAAGCCAAAGAAGAAGAAGTTCATTGGAAGCTTTTTCTATTGTGAAAAGAAGGATCATGCCATTAAGAATTTCAGGAAGAAGCAAGTTGACAAGAGAAATGGTACTCTCAAATCCACATGAAAGAATAAGGAATTAGAGAATAACATAGAAGTTGAAGTATGGGTTGCCATAGAACAGGTATATACATATGCCCAAACACTGGTATAGTTCCGTAATGCCTCTATAGGAACCCATCAATGTTGTGGTTGGAAATGACTCCAAATGTCCTGATGAAGGAACATGAACCATATCTTTTGTTGTTTCCACAGGTGTTGAGAGAAATGTTTTGATGTTTTGTATGTTGCTGCACTAAGAAGAAATTCATTATCAATATTTGTCATAATAGATCATGGTCTTGAAGTACATTTCAAAAAAGATGGTGCAAAAATCTTTAATGGAACATGTAATACTATAAGAAAAGCATGCAAAAATATAACTTGTATGAGTTGAGCACCCTCAATGATATAGAGGACAAAGACACAATGGCATCAACATTTTGACCATCTTGGATTTTCCAATCTTAAAGAGATGCAAAGAAAAGGGATGGTAGCACATTTACTTGCATTTTTAAATTTGTGGGAACCATGTGAAGCTTGCATGATGAGCAAGCAACAAAGGAAGGCATTCCCAAAAGAGATCAATGGTCGAGCTCAAGCTTCTCTAGAGTTGGTACATGCTTATCTATGTGGTCAAATGTCTAATCCTATTTTGGAAGGATCTCTCTAATTTTTGTTGAGTCAATGAGTATAATAGAAAGATATGGGTGTATTTTATTCGAGAGAAGGCAGATGCATTTGACACATTTAAAATGTGGTAGAAGATTTTTGAAAATGAAATAGATTGGGAATTGAAGAAGTTGCATATTGATCAAGGAGGAGATCTCTTATTAGTAGAATTCAACATTTATTGTAATGATCATGGAAGCAAGAGGAAGCTTACCACAACCCATACACCTCAACAAAATGGTATTGTGAGACTAAATAGGATAGTAGTTAAGATGGCGTGCTGCATGCTAAAAGCTCAAGATATGCCTGATTCACTTTGGACCGAAGCAGTTAATATGGCTATGTACATTTTGAATAGATGCTACACAAAGGCACTACATGGAATCACTCCTCAAGAATCATAATCTGGTAAAAGGCCTTCACTTATGCATTTCAAATTTTTTGGATGTTTGTGTTATGCACATATACTTGAATCGACAAGAACTAATTTAGGATAAAAAAGTAGAAAATGTGTCTTGTTAGGATATAGTGAAGAGTCTAACGCATATAGACTTTGGGATCTAGAGGCAAAAAAGATCATTGTTAGCCATGATGTGGTATTTGATGAGCAATCACACATAGTGGATAGTAAAGGTAGAACCACTATCTCATCAATTGAAGAAATAACTCACCTTGTGCCTTCACATAGATGAGTCAAGGTTGATGAAGAGGAGACATTAGATAATGACATTCCTCCACCAAAAATCCAATCGGCTGTTGCCACACAGTGTAAGTCACTACCAAAGTGGGCACAATAGATCTTTGATGACCATAAACCTCAAGTTGATGCTAGAGTCATCTTTAGATGTGTTGCATAGATCAAAGAGGATTGATGAGCAACAAAGATCCTCCCATCATATTGTCAATATGGCTCTTATGTCTGAAATCATGGGATCAATAAAAGAACCCACATTTATGGATGAAGCACTCAAAGATCCTAAGTGGAGAGCCACAATGAAGGCTAAGTATGATAGCATACTAAAGAATGACACTTGGGATTTGTTTTATTTACCACCAAAGAAGAAGGTAATTGGAACTAAGTGGAATTGGAAAGTGAAGTACAAAGCAGATGGTACTTTAGAGAAGTATAAAGCTCGACTTTTTGCATATGGTTTCTCACAAATAGAAGGATTTGATGTCCAAGAGACATTCACACCAACAACTAAAATGACTAGAATTTTCATAGTACTTGTAGTTGATGCACATAAAAGGTGGTCTATATTGTTGATATATTTAGGTAGTGATGTGTGTGAACACACTAGTACCGCCGGGGCACTTTTTTCCCTCTTTAGGAGGTTTTTTTGCCCCGGCTTGTATATATGCCTATTGCCCTAATGGGCTACTTATCTTTGTACATTCTCTAGTAATACATTCACTATTGTGTGTTTGTGCTCCAAACTTCTTCTTCTTCCTTGTGTTGTTCGCGTGCTTCCGTAGACGTCTATCTCCAATAATTGGTATCAGAGAAGGTCGTCGCTTCATCTAGGGTGCCGTCGACACTCCTCCGTTTGTAGTCTCAGATTCGCACGAAATTTGGTGAGCATACTTAGCGTGTTTTTGAGATCAAAATAGCTTCACCTTGTGGTGCCAAAATCGCGATCTGAGCTTGTTTCGGCCTCCGAACGCACTATCGTAGCGCTTGTGCAGGCTATTTCATCTTTTTGTGCCAAAGGTATATACCAGTTTCTGTCCGCCAGTATAAGTGTCTCAAAGCCTACTACAGGTCTAGCAGAATTCGTCTGGGCAGCTCGGGTTCAACTTTTTGAGATACAATCAATTTTGTGCATCAAGGTATTTTAGTCACCGGCCATGGCTGAAAGCAGTGATGTATTCCGTATGTTGGCTATTGAGGATAAGTTGGATGGTACCAACTACCCGTTATGGGCTTATATGATGCGACATGTGTTGGTTGCAAAAGGATTATGGAACATTGTGCAGGGTGTTGAAAGACGTCCTGTTACACCTCTGACTACAGGTACTGCAAATACAAGTGCTGGAGCTGATGAAGATGGTGTCGAAGATGGTATTGTGCAAATTCCTGCTCGTGTTGCTGTTTCTGCTGCACCTACTACAGAGCAGATTCGCTGGGATGGTAGAGATGCCCACGCACATGCATTGATAGCTTTGTCTGTCAAACGTGCCATTATTCCTCACATTCACTCTTGTAGAACAGCTAAGGATGCTTGGGATACACTTACCACATTGTACCAAGCTAGGAATGAGGCTCGTGTTGCTTACCTCTAAAAACAGTTCGAGACTGAGCACATGAATGAAGGTGATTCTATGGACAGTTTCCTAATGAAGATCAAAGATTTGAAGGAACAATTGATTTCTGTTGATGAGGTTATACCAGATAGCTCACTCGTGCAGACCGTTCTGAATGGTCTTCCTGATTCATATCAGAGTTTTACTTCTACTCTTCGGTTGATGATGAAAGTCAATCCAAATGCCTTGTCATTTGAGGAGTTAGTCTTTGTTCTGTTGCAGGAAGATCAGTCCAGGCAGAACAGGTCCATTATGCGTGTTGCAGATCAAGCTTTCTTGGCTAGTCAGAAGGGCAAAGGAAAATGAAGCTCTTCTACTAGTAAGCAAAAATCTGCAAATGCTGCACATTCAAAGAACCAAGACAAAGATGAGTAAAAATCAAAAAAGCAGAAATTGTTTTGTAAGTATTATAAAGGGAATGATCACAACATAAAGAACTGTCCAAAATTGGTTGCAAAAGAGGCAAAGAAGAAAGAGGCTGGAATAGTTGTTGCAGAAGCTTCTACACCAAAAACGGAATCTGATAATCTTGTGCAGGAAGAAGAATGGGTGTTTACTACTGTTTGCAGTTTTGACCCATCTTCTCATGATCAGTGCATGTCTTCAGTAGACTCAGATGTTTGGTATTTTGACAGTGGGGCAACCAAACATATTACCTCGCAGTGCAGTTTCTTCTCTTCACTTGAACCTGCCCCTACAGGGAATACTGTTACATGCGTGAACAACTCCTCTTATCCTGTTATGGGAGTTGGTAAGATCATTTTGACTACTGCTGATGGTAGTTCTTTCACTTTGTCAGATGCTTTATTTGTGCCCAGGATCAAAAAGAGCATGTTATCAGTTTATGCATTAGCCAAGATTGGCTTGGTTGTGAAATTTGTTGATGACAGGTGTACAGTTCATGATCTGTCAAATGGCGATGTGATTATTGATTCTGGCATTTTATGTCGTGGGCTGTATAAGCTCATAGACTATGAAAGATATATAAATGATTTGGCATGTGCAATAAATGATTCTCAGGCTATGTCAGATGCAAAGCTTTGGCATGCACGCTTTGGTCATTAGAATTTTGCTAGTTTGCTACGCCTCTGGAAATTTGAAATGGTGTCCTTGCTGCCCAAACTTGAGGCATCTGGAAAACATGTTTGTGAAGGCTGTATTTTGGGCAAAATGCAGCGTTCCTATTTTCCAAAAGATGGTTCAGTTCGGGCTACATAGAAATTGCAGCTTGTACATAATGATGTCTGTGGTCCTATGCAGACACCCTCTTTTGGGAATTACCTTTACTTCGTGACTTTCATTGATGATTGTTCCAGGCATGCATGGGTATATCCACTCAAAGCAAAGTCCGAAGTGTTCATGTGCTTTAAACAGTTTTTGGTTTTAGCTGAAGATCTGTCAGCATGTAAAATGGGCACCCTCTATTTTGATCGAGGGGGGGAAAATATATCTTCTGATTTTAATGCATTTCTGGCTGAACGTGGGATAAAACACCAGTGTACAGTGCCGTATACACCTCAATAGAATGGAGTTGCTGAACGAAAGAACAGGTCACTCATGGAGATGGCGAGGTGCATGGTCAAGAGTCAGGCTTTACCACATAGTTTCTGGCTTGAGGCTGTCATGTGTGCAACATATGTACTGAACAGGTGTCCCACTAAAGCGCTGTAGTCTATCACTCCATATGAGGCTTGGCATGATTGCAAGCCATCTATTGCTAATGTGCGTGTTTTTGGTTGTTTGGCATATGCACTAGTGCCTGAACAACATCGCAGAAAATTGGATGATAAGGCAATAAAATGTATTTTTGTTGGGTACAGTTCTAAAAGTAAAGGCTATCATCTGTATCATCCACAGACTAAACGCATTCTGGTTAGCTGTGATGTTGTCTTTGTGGAAGATGCTATTCAGCCATTGCTTTCATGTACTAAGGAGACATATGTTAGCTCCAAAGACACGTATGATACTTTGATGCCTCTTTTTACAGGTGGACACTCTAGTGCTGGTCCTAATGAGGCAACTTCTCAGCGTTTGCAGGTTTCATATGATGATGCAGATCATTCCATTTCTGATGCAGATTTACATGATGCACATGTTGATGAGAGAGCTGATATTGAGCAGGCAAAACCTATGCCAAAAAGGCTGGTGCGGACTTTGCATGACAGCAAATTAGATGCACCTTTTTCATATCGTACTCGTTCAGGCTCTCATAGTGCCTCCTTTGCATCAGATTGCTATGCTATGGCTGCATCTAGTCTCTGTGATGAGAATGAGCCTGTTTCTTGTGATGAAGCACAAAATTCAGAAAATTGGATGGCTGCTATGCAACCTGAATATGATGCTATAATGAAGAATGTTACATGGTCTTTATGTGACTTGCCTCCCGGCAAGAAGGCCATTGGCACTAAGTGGATATACAAGGTGAAGCGTAAACCTCATGGTACAGTTGACAAGTATAAGGCTAGGCTTGTTGCAAAGGGTTATGCGCACGAAAGAGGCATTGATTTTGATGAGACCTTTGCACCTACATGCCGTATGACTACTGTTCGGAGCATTTGTGCACTTGTAGCCCATCATGGTTGGAATGTACATCAGTTGGACATTAAAACAACATTTCTGAATGGTGACTTGCATGAAGAAGTGTATGTTTTTCAGCCCCGTGCCTTTGTGCAGAAAGGGCATGAAAACCAGGTGTGCAGGTTAAAGAAGGCATTATATGGTTTGAAGCAAGCACCACGTGCTTGGTATGAGAAGATACATGCCTATCTGGTTGCACATGGTTTTGAGAACAGTCCAACTGAAAGCACCTTATATGTTAAGCGTGCTAATGATGTGCTTCTGATCATTGTTGTCTATGTTGATGACATGCTGCTCACTGGTCCTATTGAGAAGCATATTTCTGATTTCAAGGTTGATTTGCATGCCTCATTTGAGATGTCTGATTTGGGGATTTGCATCACTATTTGGGCATTCAATTTATGCAAGTTGATGGTGGAATGGCTTTGTGTCAAACGAAATATATTGACACATTATTGCAGTGTTTTGGCCTTGAAGACTGTAAGCCTATTGCCACTCCTATGGAGACAGGTTTATGATTGAGTCTTCATGATGATGGAGATGCATTTGATAGTGTACTCTATCAGCAGGCTGTTGGATGCTTGATTTACTTATGCATTACTCGACCAGATATTCAGTTTGTTGTCTCACAGATGAGCAGGTTTATGCATTGCCCAAGAGTCACGCATTGGAAGGCGGTTAAGCACATTTTTCGCTACTTGAGTGGTACTCGGCTACTTGGGTTGTTTTATCCCAAGGGGGGATCACTATCGCCAGATTTGCATGCTTTTTCTGAATCAGATTGGGCTGGTTGCTATGACACTCGTGTGTCCACCAGTGGTTTTTGCTTCATGCTTGGTAGGTCATGTATATCTTGGTTGAGCAAGAAGCAGCCTACTGTGGCCACTTCCAGTTGTGAGGCTGAGTATAGGGCAGCTTTCACAGCTACTGTTGTGTGTGGCTCAGACGCCTTATGGCTGATTTAGGTATGGCCAGTCTTCTGCCACCACCATCTTCACTAACAATCAGAGCGCATTAGCAGTTGCGAGGAACCCTGTGTTCCATGCTCGCACTAAGCACATTGAGGTGCATTATCACTATGTCAGGGAGAGGTTCTCTGCTGGGGAGATCAGCTTGGCATATGTGCCCACGCAGGAGAACATTGCAGACCTTTTCAAGAAGGCTCTGCCTAGGGAGAAGTTTGAAGCTTTCTGCAAGGCTTTGGGCTTACTTCCTTTTGTGGAGTGATTTCCACATAGCTTAGCACTTCCTTATACATAAGTGCCAGCTCCTTGTTCACCACATCACTCCCAGGGGGGATTTGTTGATATATTTAGGTAGTGATGTGTGTGAACACACTAGGACTGCCGGGACACTTTTTTCCCTCTTTAGGAGGTTTTTTTCCCCCGGCTTGTATATACGCCTATTGCCCTAATGGGCTACTTATCTTTGTACATTCTCTAGTAATACATTCACTATTGTGTGTTTGTGCTCCAAGCTTCTTCTTCTTCCTTGTGCTGTTCGCGTGCTTCCACAGACGTCTATCTCCAACATATATTCCAGATGGATGTAAAATCAAGAATTGTGAATGGATACCTCAAGGAGGAGATATATTATCTCAACACTAAGTTTTGAGGAGCCTCATTCAAAAGACAAGTTATGTAAACTTCAGAAGGCATTATATGGCCTTAAGCAAGCTCCAAGAGCTTGGTACCAACGAATTAATAATTTTTTCCAAAACCAAGGCATTCAAAGGAGTACTTTCAATGCAAATTTTTATATTATGAAAAAAGATAACCAACTAGTGATCGTCATCTTGTATGTAGATGATTTGATCATTACAAGAGATCATGCAGATTTCATCAAACAAACTTGTGCTAGCTTAACCAATGAGTTTAAGATGATAGATCTCTGGCTACTCCAATATTGCATCAGCATTGAACTATGGTAAAATGGTGATGTGATTTTCATATCGCAATTGAAAGTGTTGTACCAAAACAAGACACTATAGTGTTCTTCTTTCTAAAAAAATAAAAAAATCACACAAAGTATTCAAATAAAATTTTGAGAAAACCTTAATGCCCCATAAAGACCTATACCTAGATGTTCTATAAAAAATATATTTTTTAAAAATTAACCTTTTTTGATAACTCAAAATATACAAATGATTGAATATGGTTCAATATTTTGTTTTGTAGACTTATATATGAAAAGAAAGAAATATCTCCATAAAAATAATTTTCCTCCTATTGGAATCATTTTTCTAATGTTAATCTATTGTCATATAATCAATTAAGACAAATCTTGGGAACTAGAAAAATCATTTTTATAATAAAAAAATTACTACAATATAAGATACTCGTTATATAGCTATACACTTGAGGAGCCTTCCACATGATATTGATTCATAAAAACACAAACATGGTTGGTGTTTTATCTCAAAAACCATCATATAGTATCATAATGAAATACTACATGTCTTTGAACCAATCATTTTTGTATATATCTCACATACCAGTAAAAAACTCAATATTTCGTTGAAGTGCAATATTCCACTCTGTCGAGAATAAAAATCATGCTAAAAAATTAGGTTTCATCAATATATAAGGTATATATCATCAATCAAAATAATTCTATAAACATTCTAAACTAATTCATATAGAAAAAACTAGCATATTAACTTTAATCATGTAGCATATGCAATATTCCCTCATAAAATGACCTTTTCTTAGCGCAAAAAAATAGTAGTATTGTTTAACTTGAAAAAATGACATAGAAATTTGACTCCTAAGGTTGTAACAAAACTATTTGTACCTCTAATAATATCAAATAATGTTTTGATAATAAGAAATGACACATATCCATACCATCATTTTGCAAAATAATTCATAGATGATAATATTGTCATATCACATATGAGATTAATTTTATGCCAAAAACCTAGTAAAAATCAATAAAAATCTCTAATTATGGATAGAAACATGTTGAAATATATAAAGTAAGAGATTTTATTGCATTTAAACCAATGAAAATTGTGAGATCATGATTTTAACAAAAAATGACCACTAACTTACATGACTGTAATTTCTGTGCCAATATTGAAATTAGCATCATAAAATTGGTGAATAAATATTAATTTTTATAAACTTCAATTAAAAATATATTTTATTCAATCCTTATTCTAACATGTTGCATAGTTAAATTTATAAATGGTTCCTCTAGTAATCTAAAAAATTCATCAAACAATGTCTTTTTTTTAGGACACTAAAGTGTCCAAGTACAACACTAGTGTTCAAGAAGTCCTTAAAGCTTTTGGGATGATGGAGTGCAAAGCCACTAGCACACCTACAAATGTAAATCTTAAACTTTCAATAGAAGATGCTATACCAGAAGTAGATGCTAAGACGTACATAAAGCTTGATGATATATTCATTAAAGCACTTGGAAAAGAGTAGCTCAACAAGGATGTTCAATAGATGGGCATAGGAACCATACCTACTTGATTTATAATTTGCTAAACATTGAGGGGGTGTTATAAAGCCAATGACTACCCCTCATGATTGTATGTACTAATGCACATTCTCTAAGGCCCCCATTATGAGGAGAAGCCAAGCGTGCATTAGGCAATTGATGTGAATCCCAACTTGCATGTTGGAGGAAGGTCAAATAGGACCATGAAATTTATGGAAAGGTGTTGATATATTTAGATAGTGATGTGTGTGAACACTCTAGGACTGTCGGGGCACTTTTTTCCCTCTTTAGGAAGTTTTTCTCCCCCGGCTTGTATATATGCCCATTGCCCTAATGGGCTACTTATCTTTGTACATTCTCTAGTAATACATTCAGTATTGTGTGTTGTGATCTAAGATTCTTCTCCTTCCTTGTGCTGTTCGCGTGCTTCCGCAGATGTTTATCTCCAACAATTGGTATCAGAGCAGGTCGTCGCTTCATCTAGGATACCGTCGACACTCCTCCACTTGCAGTCTCAGAATCACACAAATTTTGGTGAGCATACTCAGCCTGTTTCCGAGATCAGAACAGCTTCGCAGTGTGGTGCCAAAATCATGATCTGAGCTCATTTCGGCCTCCGAATGCACTATCGCAGCGCTTCTGCAGGCTATTTCATCTTTTTGTGCCAAAGGTATATACCAGTTTCTATTCGCCAGTATAAGCGTCTCGAAGTCTGCTACAAGTCTAGCAGAATTTGTCTGGGCAGTTTTGTTCAATGTTTTGAGATACAATCAATTTTCTGCATCAAGGTATTTTAGTCACCGACCATGGCTGAAAGTAGTGATGTATTCTGTATGTTGACTGTTGAGGATAAGTTGGATGGTACCAACTACCCATTGTGGGCTTATATGATGCGACATGTATTGGTTGCAAAAGGACTGTGGAACATTGTGCAGGGTGTTGAAAAACGTCCTATCACACCTACAACTGTTACAATTGCAGATATTGAAGCTGATGCAGAAGGTGTCGAAGATGATGATATTCTGCATATTCCTATTCGTGCTGTGGTTTCTGCTGCACCTACTGCAGAGCAGATTCGCTGGGATGGTAGAGATGCCCAGGCACATGCATTGATAGCTTTGTCTGTCAAACGTGCCATTATTCCTCACATTCGCTCTTGCAGAACAACTAAGGATGCTTGGGATACACTTACCACATTGTACCAAGCTAGGAATGAGGCTCGTGTTGCTTACCTCCGAAAATAGTTGGAGAGTGAGCACATGAATGAAGGTGAGTCAATGGACAATTTCCTAACGAAGATCAAAGATTTGAAGGAACAATTGATTTCTGCTGATGAGGTTATACCAGATAGCTCACTTGTGCAGATCGTTCTGAATGGTCTTCCTGGTTCATATCAGAGTTTTGCTTCTACTCTTCGTTGGATGATGAAAGGCAATCCGAATGCCTTATCATTTGAGGAGTTAGTCTCTGTTCTGTTGCAGGAAGATCAGTCCAGGCAGAATAGGTCCATTATGCGAGTTGCAGATCAAGCTTTCCTATATAGTCCGAAGGGCAAAGGAAAATGGAGCTCTTCAGCTAGTAAGCAAAAATCTGTTAATTCTGCATATTAGAAGAAGGAAGATAAAGATGAGAAGAAATAAAAAAAGCAGAAATTGTTTTGTAAGTACTGTAAAGGGAATGATCATATCATAAAGAACTGTCCAAAACTGGCTGCTAAAGAGGCAAAGAAGAAAGCGGCTGGAATGGTTGTTGCAGAGGCCTCTACACCAAAAACAGAGTCTGCTAATCTTGTGCAGGAAGAAGAATGGGCATTTACTACTGTCTGCAGTTTTGACCCATCTTCTCATGAGCAGTGCATGTCTACAGTAGACTCAGATGTTTGGTATTTTGACAATGGGGCAACCAAACATATTACCTCGCAGCGTAGTTTCTTCTCTTCACTCGAGCCTGCCTCTACAGGGAATATTGTTACATGCGCGAACAACTCCTCTTATCCTGTTATGGGAGTTGGTAAGATCATTTTGACTACTGCTGATGGTGGTTCTTTCACTTTGTCAGATGCTTTATTTGTGCCAAGGATCAAGAAGAACCTGTTATCAGTTTCTGCATTAGCCAAGATTGGGTTGGTTGTGAAATTTGTTGATGATAGGTGTACAATTCATGATCTGTCAAATGGTGATGTGATTATTGCTTCTGGCATTTTATGTCGTGGGTTGTATAAGCTCATAGACTATGAAAGATCTGTAAATGATTTGGCATGTATAGTAAATGATTCTCAGGCTATGTCAGATGCAAAGCTTTGGCATGCACGCTTTGGTCATTTGAATTCTCCTAGTTTGCTATGCTGTCCTCTTTGCCGAAACTTGAGGCACTTGGAAAACATTTTTGTGAAGGCTGTATTTTGCGAAAAATGCAGCGTTCATCCTTTCCAAAAGATGGTTCAGTTCGGGCTACTCAAAAATTGCAGCTTGTACATAGTGATGTCTGTGGTCCTATGCAGACACCTTCTTTTGGGAATTATCTTTACTTCGTGACTTTCATCGATGATTTTTCCAGGCATGCATGGGTATATCCATTGAAGGCAAAGTCCGAAGTGTTCATGTGCTTCAAACAGTTTTTGGTTTTGGTTGAAAATATGTCAGCATGTAAAATGGGCACCCTCCGTTCTGATCGAGGGGGGGAATATATGTCTTCTGATTTTAATGCATTTCTGGCTGAACGTGGGATAAAACACCAGCATACAGTGCCGTATACACCTCAACAGTATGGAGTTGCTGAACGAAAGAACATGTCACTCATGGAGATGGCGAGGTGTATGGTCAAGAGTTAGGCTTTACCACATAGTTTCCGGCTTGAGGCTGTCATGTGTGCAGCATATGTACTTAACAAGTGTCCCACTAAAGCGCTGCAATCTATCACTCCATATGAGGCTTGGCATGATCGCAAGCCATCTGTTGCTCATCTGCGTGTTTTTGGTTGTTTGGCATATGCATTAGTGCCTGAACAACATCGCAAAAAATTGGATGATAAAGCAGTAAAATGTATTTTTGTTGGATACAGTTTTGAAAGTAGAGGCTATCCTCTGTATCATCCACTGAATTAACGCATTGTGGTTAGTCGTGATGTTGTTTTTGTGGAAGATGCTATTCAGCCATTGCTTTCATGTACTAAGGAGACATCTGTTAGCTCCAAAGACATGTATGATACTTTGATGCCTCTTTTTATAGGTGGACAATCTAGTGCTTGTCCTAATGAGGCAACTTCTCAGCCTTTGTAGGTTTCATGTGATGATGCAGATCATTCCATTTCTGATGCAGATTTACATGATGCACTAGTTGATGAGAGAGCTGATATTGAGCAGGCAAAAACTATGCCTAAATGGCTGGTGTAGACTTTGCGTGACAACAAATTAGATGCACCTCTGTCATATCGTACTCGTTCAGGCTCTCATAGTGCCTCTTTTGCATCAGATTGCTATGCGATGGCTGCATCTAGTCTCTGTGATGAGAATGATCTTGTTTCGTTTGATGAAGCACAAAATTCAGAAAATTGGATGGTTGCTATGCAATTTGAATATGATGCAATAATGAAGAATGGTACTTGGTCTTTATGTGACTTGCCTCCTGGCAAGAAGGCCATAGGCACTAAGTGGGTATACAAGTTGAAGCGTATACCTGATGTTACATTTGACAGGTATAAGGCTAAGCTTGTTGCAAAGGGTTATGCGTAGGAAAGAGGCATTGATTTTGATGAGACCTTTGCACCTACATGCCCTATGACTACTGTTCAGAGCATTTGTGCACTTGTAGCCCATCATGGTTGGAATGTACATCAGCTGGACATTAAAACTGCATTTCTGAATGGTGACTTGCATGAAGAACTGTATGTTTTTTAGCCCCATGGCTTTGGCAGAAAGGGCATGAAAACCAAGTGTGCAAGTTAAAGAAGGCATTATATGGTTTAAAGCAAGCACCACGTGCTTGGTATGAGAAGATACATGCCTATCTGATTGCACATGGTGTTGAGAACAGTCCAACTGAAAGCACCTTATATGTTAAGCGTGCTAATGATGTGCTTCTGATCATTGTGGTTTATGTTGATGACATGCTTCTCACTGGTCCTCATGAGAGGCATATTGATGATTTTAAGGCTGATTTGCATGCCTCATTTGAGATTTGGGGCATTTGCATCACTATTTGGGCATTCAATTTATGCAAGTTGATGGTGGAATGTCTTTGTGTCAAACGAAATATATTGACACATTATTGCAGCGTTTGGCCTTGAAGACTATAAGCCTATTGCCACTCCTATGGAGATAGGTTTACGTTTGAGTCTTTCTGGAGATGCATTTGATGTTGTTCTCTATCAGCAGGCTCTTAGATGCTTGATTTACTTATGCATTACTCGGCCAGATATTTAGTTTGCTATCTCACAGATGAGCAGGTTTATGCATTGCCCAGGAGTCAAGCATTGGTAGGCAATTAAGCGCATCTTTCGCTACTTGAGTGGTACTCGACTACTTGGGTTGTTTTATCCCAAGGGGGGATCACTACCGCCAGCTTTGCATGCTTTTTCTGACTCTGATTGGGCTGGTTGCTATGACAATCATGTGTCCACTAGTGGCTTTTGCTTCATGCTTGGTAGCTCATGTATATCTTGGTTGAGCAAGAAGTAGCCTACTGTGGCCACTTCCAGTTGTGAAGCTGAGTATAGGGCAGCTTTCACAACTATTCTTGAGTGTGTGTGGCTCAGATGCCTTATGGCTGATTTGGGTGTTGGTCAGAATTCTGCCACCACCATCTTCACTGACAGTCAGAGTGCATTGGCAGTTGCGAGGAACCCTGTGTTCCATGCTCGCACTAACCACATTGAGGTGCATTATCACTATGTCAGGGAGAGGTTCTCTGCTGGGGAGATCAGCTTGGCATATGTGCCCACACAGGAGAACATTGCAGACCTTTTCACGAAGGCTCTGCCCAGGGAGAAGTTTGAAGCTTTCCGCAAAGCTTTGGGCTTAGTTCTTTTTGTGGAGTGACTTCCACAATAGCTTGGCACTTCCTTATACATGAGTGCCAGCTACTTGTTCACCGCATCACTCCCAGGGGGGATTTGTTGATATATTTAGGTAGTGATGTGTGTGAACACTCTAGGACCGTCGAGGCACTTTTTTCCCTCTTTAGGAGGTTTTTTTCCCCTCTTTAGGAGGTTTTTGCCCAGGGAGAAGTTTGAAGCTTTCCGCAAAGCTTTGGGCTTACTTCTTTTTGTGGAGTGACTTCCACAATAGCTTGGCACTTCCTTATACATGAGTGCCAGCTACTTGGGGGGATTTGTTGATATATTTAGGTAGTGATGTGTGTGAACACTCTAGGACCGTCGAGGCACTTTTTTCCCTCTTTAGGAGGTTTTTTTCCCCCGGCTTGTATATACGCCTATTGCCCTAATGGGCTACTTATCTTTGTACATTCTCTAGTAATACATTCAGTATTGTGTGTTGTGCCCTAAGCTTCTTCTCCTTCCTTGTGTTGTTCGCCTGCTTTCGCAAACATTTATCTCCAACAAAAGGCAGTTACCAGGGACCCCAATTGTCCGATCTGAGGTAGTGGGGACCGGCCCCGACTAGGGGCCCAAGGGGCGAAGTGGTCTCCTTGATGGGGATTGCTACACCACGCAATGGTAGAGGGAATATTCCATGGAATTTTCCCTTTCAAAGTTAAAAATCATTCATATTTGTTAGCTTAGTTGAACGAGACTAAGTCATGTATGGGTATTATGCGGGCAATGGCCAAACACATTCTATCACCCATGTATGGTCATCCCGAGAAGGTCACATCTCTCCATTATCCTATATATACATGCCTTCTACACTACCCAAGATATCAAATCGAGCTAGTATACCTCCACTTTGTAAGTCTCTATCTAGAGTTTTCTAGATTATCATTTAAGCTCTACATTGAGAGCGGACAGGTGGACAATGCCATCATCTTTGTACTTGTTGTTAGTATTAGCAATTTTTTGAAATTCTACTATATCTATTATCTTCTCTGCTATAGGTCTTGTGTTCTCTTGCATAGCTACTTTCTTACATGCAATGCATGCATAATAGTCGAGGATGTAATTACTAGCCTTGAAGAGGTAGATTCAATGTTCATTATACAAGATAAGGAAAAGCAAAAGTTCACACTTATGAGAGCATATCAAAGGAGAAGGATCTTATTAATTAGACAAGGCAGGATAAAATTAGAACACAAGATTTAGAAAAAGTCCAAAAGAAGACACCACAAATTAAGATCACACTTGTAGAGCTACTAGATATCCAAAATTTGCAAGATATACAAGGAGAACCAATCACAAAACCTCAGACCACAAACCACAATCATCATACAACAATAGAGCAACACAAAACAAACCTTGCAACCATTATCAAGCCCTACTACAGAAACCTATTTTGGTGAACATGTGAGAAATATTAAAATTAATGCCATATTTCACTAATCAACTTCTTACTAGATTGTCACCAACACAAAACAGAACTTTTGAACCCTTGAAAATCGATTAAACAAAAATAGATATTGAGAAAGCTCCACCTATGGATGTGGATTACAAAGTACAAACATCAACTTGTCCTTACTTGATAGGAGTACTATTGGATGGAGGCTCAAGAGTGAACGTCTTCCCTAAATCTATTTGTTGGAGACTCAATCTAATGCAATGGGAACCTACAACTTTTCAAGTGAAAATGGGTGATCAAAGGAGAGTCCAATCATTGGGCATACTAAAAATTAGGTGATCAAATACTTTCTTGCATATTGAATGTAGGGGAGCACTAAATAATGCTTTTTGACTACACTAGAAAAGATTTCAAAAATATACTTCTGATTACAAGATCAACTACATAGGGGAAATATTACAAGGATATGTAGTTGATACATGAAACCCCATAATCTAGGACTGATAGGTATAGATAACTTGACTAGAGATGATACATGAGATCCCACAACCCGGGATCATAAGTATGAAACAAGATATTAGGATAAGAAGAAAGCCCTTCATAGAGATGAACTAGATACAAGAATAACTCGACAAGATCTCGTACTATGAGATTACAATGGGACATAATAGGATGTCCAAGATACAAGACTAGAACAAGGACAAGACTAGAACTCAAAATGGAACTTGGAAAGCACTTACTTGGAGATCACGACTCCTTGAGCTCCCAAGACTGGCATCCACAAGACTAAGAATATATGTGGCCTACCCTTCCTTATATAGGTTTCCAAGGGTGGTTACAAATTGATGATGTCAGCAATGATGTCATTAACTCAAGACAAGACCTCTAGGTGTCATAATCAGGCAAGTAGACAGTCAATCTTGGGGTTTTTGCAGATTCTAGATGTGATGGAAGCATTAGATTCTTTGAGTTATGAGCTAATCACGAGTTATAGAAAATGACATGGAATCTAAGGTATAATATGGTTTTCTTTGTGTCCATGACATCATCTCCTCCTCAAGCAATGAGTTCCACGAGCAGGCATGTTCTCTAGCTTGGGTTTCATTGGATTCTTCTTATGGAATTCATGAACCTTGAAATTTGGTCTCTCAAGATTTTTTGTAGGTTCCCAAGTACGATCACTGATGTCATACCCTTTGCAATGAATAAGGTATTCCAATCATCCTTGAGAGATTCTTGAATCTAAGACATGATCAACCTCAAATTCTTCATGATCCTTGATCTTGATAGGTGGTGAATCACTTGGTCTCCCTTGAGCTTCCTTGGGTTCGTCACAAGATACATCCTTTGAGCTTTTAGTGGTATGTCATGGTGTTTCCAAGATCTTTATTGGAGAGCCTTGAGTAAGCACAGCTCCTTGATTGAACATCAACTCCTCCTTGTTCTTTACCTTCTTGTTATCTTCATAATGTGTATGCTCCATATCATCTCTAGCGACTTGATGGGCTTCAGTAGTTCTTGATTCAAATTCTTGAGGAATAGTGTCTTGATTATTCAACACTTCTAGCTCTTGGACTTGGTTTTCTTTGAACAAATGATTCTCACATTGAAGTGCCTGATTGATAACATCCTCCAAGGTATTTTCTTGAGGCATGGATAGCAATAAATACTTCACTTCAAGTTTTAGGCCACTTCGAAATTGATTAACCATGTAGTCTTCTTGATATGTGGACCCTTGAAATAACTTTTTGAAGTCTGATGCAAATTGTGTAACTGGGTGATCACCTTGCTTCAACCTTCTTTCAAAATATTGGAGCTTTTTACATATAATAATCAAAGTAGATTCAATATTTTTGAGTATGGATATGGATTACATCTTTCTTGACATGGTCTTGATGTGGATAGTCTTGCCAAAATGTCAGGGGAGCACTAGATTATGATCTTTGACTACACTAAATAAAATTTTGAAAATATACTTCTGATTGCAAGATCACCCATGCAGGGGAAATAATACAAGGATATGTAGCTGATATGCGAAATCCCACAACCGAGACTGATAGGTATGTATTGTTGGAGAATTCCTCTCCTATCTATAGTGGAAAGTGTAGAAGACTTTCTCAGGATTAAGACTTTTACCTATAGCTGAACCTTAGAATGAGAACTAGTATCAATTGAGGAAGAGAATGAGCTTGAGGCTTTGTTCACATAGCTTTCAAATGAACTTGAGGCTTTGGTTTGGCAACTCTTTGCCTCAAAATGGGCTACCTATCCACTCAGTTAAGTTGAAAACTAGTCTTCACTAAAAACTTAATAACTCAAAGAGCATAATGAATTTGATAAAATTGTTATAATAGAGGAAGTACATAAGATAGATTTCCAAAAAATATTTAAACTCTAAAAATGGATACATACATTGAGAGATATCACTCTTGCAATCAGGCTACCTAGAAATGGTGAGCAGCTAGATATAGTCTATGAGACTGTAGAAAACGAAATGACTAAAACCAAATGAACTACCTATAAGGGGACTTCAATGCCTTCTTCCCATACACTTGAGTTTCATCCCTTGCCTCTTTTGTGACCAAGTGACCATGAGCCCTTATGATGACTTTGTGAGCTCTTCTCCATAACTCCTCCACTTCTTTGAGCAGCCACTTTTCTTATTTGTTTTAGTTTTTGGATTGATTCTCTTTTGGCCTCCACTACTTGCTAAAGTAAATGCTTTCATTTTTCATTTTCTTATTTTCCTCTATTTGAAGAAAATCCTTTTTGCAAAATATATACGACCTTTCTTGTTTATTTTTTAACACTCTCCCTCAAGCTCACATGTGAGCTTGCACCTTCAGCCATATCCTGCAAATTGATTTCATCCTTGAACCTCTTTAGTTTAGAAGCATATAAGGACTTTGTAAACATGTATGCAACCTGGTCATTAGTTCTAATGAACTTTATATCCACATCCTTGCTCAAAATTTTTTCTCAAACATAATGATAATGCACTTCTATGTGCTTACTTTGTGCATGAAACATTGGATTGTTTGTATGGTGAATGCTTGACATGTTGTCACCATAAATTGGAATGGTCTCTACCTGCACATCAAGATTAGCCAAGAGCTTCTTAATCCACATAGCTTCACAAGTTGCAAAGTCTAATCCTCTATATTCAGCTTCTGTAGATGATAATGCAATAGTAGGTTGTTCTTCGAGTTCCATGTGATAGGTTTGCTACCTATCATGAATACATAACCTGAAGTGGATCTTTTATCTTCCTTTGAACGAGCCCAATCAACATCAGTAAAGCCCTTCACCTGTAATTCATCATCGTATTTATAAAACAAGGCATCATTGACTATGTGCTTCATATATCTTAGCACTCATTTCACTGAATTTAAATGTTCACTTTTTGGGGTTTGCATAAATTGAGAAAGAACTCCAATGATATAACACAAATCTGGTCTTATGATCGTAGCATAGATCAATGAACCTATAAGAATCTAGTATGTAGTTGCATCATGTAACTTATCTTCATCATTTGAGCATAGCTTCACATTTGTGTCCATAGGTTGAGTGAGTGTTTTGTATTTACTCATTCCAAATCTAAAAAGAACATCCAACAGGTAATTTCTTTGCATCAAGTAGATGCCATCTTTCCCATACACTACCTCAATGCCTAAAAAATATTTTAGCTCACCAAGATCTGAAATTTTAAACTCCTTACTGATTTTTCTTTTTATCTCTTGTATTCTTGCAACATTACTTTGTGTTATGACGAGATCATCAACATATATGCAGATGTATATGTGCTTGCCTTCTTCCTTCTTCATGTAGAGAGAAGGATCTGCACTACCTGGGCTATGGCCAGACCTTGTGAGGTACTCAACCAATCTTTGGTTCCAAGCACGTGGTGCTTGCTTCAGCCCATACAAAGCTTTCTTCAATCTGCAAACAAAATCTAGATGCTTTTTATCTTCAAATCCAATTGGTTGACTCATGTATACCTCTTCTTGAAGTTCACCATTGAGAAAAGCATTTTTTATGTCAAGTTGGTACAATGGCCATGTCCTTGAGAGATTTTATCTCTTCTTGCATAGCTTGCTACCATTCTTTTTGTGTACATGCTTCATATGCATCCGGTTCTTTGTGTTTGACCACCTGTGTCATATATGCAAAATGCTTTGCAATAAAACTATCATAGCTCAGCCTTTGAATTGGATACCTTGCTCTCAAAGACTTCCTTTCATTTCCTTTTGAAAATTGCTTCTTCAACTAGTTCAACTTTACCTTTGGTGTAATCACCTCTTCATACTCTTCTTAACTTGCATTTTTGAACCACTATTTTGGGCAGCATTTTGAGCTTCAAATCTTTCATAATCAGATGTTGGAGATGAGGAATGACTCCTTAGTCTCCCTTTCCATGTTGAGCTTTGTCCATGTGATGTAGAAGCTGTTGCACTTTGAGTGCTTGTTTGCTGAAATTCTTCTTGGACAGCTTCTCCATCATCTTCATAATCTTCTTCAAGAATCTTCTGTTTCCCTTTGTCTCCAAACCATGGTCTTAGCTCATCAAATAGCACATCTTGTGAGACTCGTAGCTCCTTTGTTACTGGATTGTAGCACCTATATCCTTTTTGCTCTGATGAATATCCAATGAAAATATATTTTTCTGAGTTTGGCTTAGTTCTTGAGGGATGTGAACATAACACACACATCCAAAAACTTTGAGATGTGTAAGGTCAGGTTTCTTACTAGATTATACCTCCTTAGGAGTTAAATTAGCCACTCCAACTATTGTGCACTTGTTCATTGAATAAACAGCCATACTGGCTGCTTCAGCCCAATAGTTTAGTGGAACCTTCATCTCGTTGAGCATGCATCTTGCAACTTCTATCATACATCTATTTTTCCTTTTCAGCAATTCCATTTTGTTGAGGCATGTACCTACATGTAAATTGTCGTTTGATGCCATTTTCATAAAGAAAATCTGAAAATTCTTTGGAGAAATATTCTCCTTCTCCATTAGACCTCAAGCTCTTTATGTACCATCCTGTTTCCTTTTCTACCTATGCTTTAAATCTTTTGAACATAGAGAACACGTCTGTTTTCTGCTTTACACAAAACATCCATACTTCTCTTGAATGATCATCAATAAAGGTGACAAAATATCTATTATCAGCCATCGATGGTTGTTGTGATGGTCCCCATACATCCATGTGTATCAAGTTGAGGACATTCCTTGCTACATAGTTGCTCCTCTTGAATGGTTGTCGAGTTTTCTTTCCTAGTTGGCATGCTTCACAAAACTCATGGAGTCGACCATCATTAAATCTTGGAAGACCTCTTACCACTTCATGGTTGCTCATGTCCTTAAGCTTGGGAATGTTGATATATCCAAACCTTTTGTGCCACAAATCAATTTCAACAATCCTCTTTGTTTCAAACTAAATATATGTCACCTATCCATGTGGTTATTGAATGTCCAAAGTGAACATCCTACCTTCTTTCCTTCCTTGAGCAACGACCTTGAATCCTTCTTTTCGATTCTTTATAAACCAGACTTTTTCATTAAAGATAATATAATATCCTTTCTCTACCATTCGTCCTATTGAAATCAAATTCTTTGCAATAGTAGGAACATGAAGAACATAAATCAATACCTTCTTGTCTCCAAGCTTGATTTCTCCAACGTGCTCAATTGTGTGTTGAGTTTCATCAACGGTCTCTACACATTGTTTTCCACTTGGAGCTTGTAGATTTGTGAATGAGTCTCCTTGGAACATCATATGATTGTTGAAACCTGAATCTATAAACCGTTTTTTATCATCACTTCTTGGGTTGTTGTAATCATGCTTCATGGCAAGCATGGTTTGCTTGTCTCCTTCACTTGATGTACTCACATAGTCATTTTGGCTCCTTTGGTTGCCTCCATTTTCCATTCCATTATTTTGCCAACAATCATTTGCATAATTTCCTATTTTACCACAATGATAACATGTTATTCATGAGGATTGGATAAACCTCGACCTCTTCCTCTATTTCTTCCTCGACCTCTTCCATATGTATTGTCATTTGAGTTGTCCTTGTTGTCGTCTGAGTTGTTTTGGCTAGAATTTGTGTTGTTATAACTTCTTCTTTTCCTCTCAAGCCTCCTCTTGAGTTCCTTCCTCTACCTTGACTTGCATATAACATTTGGCTATGGCACTCCTTACCTTTGTTGCCTTCTCCTTGTTGAGTAGCCTCTTCAGCCACAAGATTTAGTATAATCTCATTGAATGTTGGTAGAGGGTCTCTATAAAGAATGTTTGTGATGAGGGGCTTCCACTTCTCTTCACACCTCAAGCCATTGGGGGCTGTTTGGATGATATCTTCCTCTTCTATCTTGCATCTAAGATTGGAATGATCGTGTTATTGTGTTGTAGAAAAAAATATTCATCATCATCAAAGAGGATATTCAAGCCTCCAATTTAAAGTAGTATGAAGGTGGGTGAAACTATTGTTTAGCCACCATTTGTAGTTTGACTTTTCTTTTCCCTTTTTCAATGTTGTATCTTGGCCTAATAATTGTTTGACTTTGGATAATCTTAGCCACGGTGTTCCAAAATCCTTGTATATTACTAGTTTGTATAGCTTCAAGACATTAGATTCCATGTAATTTTCTATAACTCATGATTAGTTCATAATTCAGAGAATCTAATGCTTCCATCACGTCCAAAACATGCAAAAACCCCAAGATCGAGTGTCTACTTGCCTGATTCTGACACCTAGAGGTCTTGTTTCAAGTTGATGACATCATCAATGACATCATCAATTTGTAACTACCCTTGAAAACTTGTCTAAGGAGGGGTTGGCCACATATATTCTCACTCTTGTGGATGCCAATCTTGGGAGCTCAAGGAGTCGTGATCTCCAAGTAAGTACTTTCCAAGTTCCTGTTCGAGTTCTAGTCTTGTCCTTGTTCTAGTCTAGTCTTGTATCTTGGACATCCTATTGTGTCCCATTGTAATCTCATAGTATGAGATGTTGTCGAGTTATTTCTTGTATCTAATTCATTTCCCTGAAGGGAGTTCTTGTAATCCTCATATCTTCTTTCATACTTACGATCCCGAGTTGTGGGATCTCGTGTATCATCTCTAGTCGAGTTATCCATGTTAAAAAGTAAAGAAGAAAGGTTGTATATATCTTGCAAAGAGGATTTTCTTCAAATAGAAGTAAAATACAAAAATGAAAAATGAAAGAATTTATGTCAACAAGTAGTGGAGGTCAAAAGAGAATCAATCCGAAAATTGAAACAAACGAGAAGAGTGGTTGCTCAAAGAAGTGGAGGAGTTATGGAGAGGAGCTCACGAAGTCATCATGAGGACTCGTGTTCACTTGGCTACAAAAGAGGCAAGGGAGGAAACTCAAGTAAATAGGAAGAAGGTGTTGAAATCCCCTTGTAGGTAGTTCATTTGGTTTCAGTCATATCGTTTTCTACACTCTCGTAGACTATGTCTAGCCGTTCACCATTTTTAGTTAGCTTGATTATAAGAGTCATATCTCTCAATGTATGTATCCATTTTTAGAGTTTAAATATTCATTGGAAAGTTTATCTTGTGTACCTTATCTATTTATGACAGTTTTGTCAATTTCTCCATGCTCTTTGAGTTATCAAGTTTTTAGTGAAGACCATGTTTTTGCTTAAACTGAGTGGAAATGTAGGCTGTTTTGAGGCAAACAGTTGCCAAACCAAAAAATACTCCAAATTAAGTGGCTCATAGATCATTTGAAGGCTATTAGTGTCTAGCCTGAGTGACCAAAGCATCAAATTCATTGTGTTCTTTACTTGATGCTAGTTTTCATTCTAAGGTTCAGTTGTAGGTGAAAATCTTAATCATAAGAAGGTCTTCTACACTTTCCGTTGCACATAGGAGAGGAATTCTCCAAAAGTTGGTATCAGAGCTCAACAATAGAGCATTGGAGCTTGAAGAGGCAAAGCATTGGAACTGAAGTAAAGCAAAGGAGAAGCTACAAATTAGGGGGGAGCTTTGTAAAATCAAGAAAGAGTGCCACAACCTATTTGAGGTAAACTTCAAACTTGGAAGTTTTCAATGGCTGATTTAGGACAGCAAGTTGAGAAGTTAGATAAAGATAATTTTCAGCCTTGGAGGTGTAGAATGACAAATTACCTTAAACATAAAGGTTTATGGAGTCTAGTTACTGGAGATGATCCACAACCAGTGGACCTTCAAGATCCTAACATCACTCTAGCACAAAGGAGACAAGTTGCAAATTGGGAAGAGAGAAATGGAAGGGTGATGTTCCTCATTTCACAAGTTATTTCTAACACTATGATTAGTCATGTGCAAGGCCTAGAGATAGCCAAGGAAGTTTGTATGATACCTCAACAAGGTTTGAAAGATGCAACTCAAGAATGAGCTCAATAATGTGAACTAAGAAATCACTTTACATCACAAACACACCTCTATACATAGTCACTACAAATCTAGATATCTAGCAACCACCTACAAGTCCCAATCTCCTCAAGCTCACAAACAAAGTAGAATCATTGGAATATGATGTCAATCACTTATTTAAGAAATATAAAGATAGTAATTCAAGAATTAAATAAGAAAATTTGTGGGAATTAAACTTGGGTATTTAAGTGTTAGCTACATTAGAAACAATATTCATGGACCAACTCAAAGTCTTGCTACTACAATACACAAATATTTTTGCATGGCCATACACAAACATAAAGGTGCAAACCTTGACTTGATATGACATAAGATCTACCTCAACATTGATGTAGTGCTAGTTAAGAAATATAGACACATAATGAACCCCAATAAGTCAATTGGATAAATTATTCAAAGTAGGTTTCATCTACCCATTGCATAAAGCATACTGACATTCACCAATATTGATACTCCAAACAAAGAATGATAAAATTAGAATATATATATTAAATTAAATTGAATCAAGTGACAATCATAGATCCCTTCTACTATGTCACACGTTGAAGATAGTGCTTGGTCCATAAATGCATAGATTCCTAGATGGATTCAATGGATATAATGAGATTTGGATGTACCCCAAGGATCTAGAAATAATGGATTTTTTCACTGAATGGGGAGTCTTTGCATCCACAATCATGAAGTTTGGTCTCAAGAATGCCCCACCTAGCTTTCAAAAATGTTTCATGAAAGCCCTCAATTCCTATCTTACAACATTCATTAAAGTCTTTTTGGATAAATTAAACATTTCAAGGTACAAGAAGGATCTTTTATAACAATTAAAGCTTTGTTTTGAGAAAAAATGAAGGGAATTCACACTATCCTTAAACCTTACCAAATATATTTTTTGTGTAGTAAGTGGCATATTGTTGTCCACAAGTGGGGATCGAATTTAATTGGCCCCATTCATCCTAGTGCTAAATCAAGATGTGGGTATGTTTTAGTGGCCACTACTTACTATACAAAATGGGTAGGAACTCAAGAACTGAAAGATAGCACTGCATCCTCTATGGATACGTTGTGTGGGAGCATTCTAGGAAATAAGGCTTGCTCACAAGGAGCCCTTGTGCAAAGTTTTAATTAATCTTATATCCTTTAATGATAATGATCCAAGAGTTTATACATTCAAGTTTTCAATCAAAACAATGGAAGTAGAAACACTTTGTGAATTAGAAAGATTACAAGTTTTGTTCAATTCAAGGTAATGCTCATACTGGATAATAAAATCAATTATTCATGCAAGTTTCAATCAATTATCATGTAAATGAAGATGAGCTTTAAATAGAATGTTTATAATGAATACTTCAATTCAAAAACTCACAATCAAGGTGGATAAAGCATGTGTTTTGATGTAGAAATCCTCCAAAGTTTGTAGAAGAAGCTCATCACACATCAACTTGAAATCACCATCTTATGAACTCTCAAAACAATGTCACATATGCTCAAAGATTAAGGTTAAAATTGCCAACCAGAATGTGTAAAGATTACAAAGTTGAATGGATCAAATTATCCATAAGAGGTTTCTCACAAATGGTTCTTGAAGGGTAAGATCAAGGGTAACTAGGCTCACAAGTTCTCAAATTGCTTAAAGCACTTAAATTCTACAAGTTAAGGAAGAAGATAACAAATGAATGTACTTCTTCTTTTATAGGGGAAAATTAACCTTTGATCCATGCTTGGTTTAAATGGACAATGAATTCACTTTATTTTCCCTTTACAAACAAACACAAGTGTGCTTTCTATGTAATCTTTTGCATAAGACTTGGAAGGTAAAAAAGTATCCAAATTTGAATTCGCCTTTTACTCCTTGTTCCTCTTATTCATTTCCAATATATTTGAACCCTTTTAATTACCTTCATGTGCCTTCATTTAATTTGAAAACTTCATCTCCTTCCTTCATCTTTTGCTTTCTTCACTTGATGTAGACCAATGTTTGAGCATTTTCAAGGTAGAGAATCGCACCCCAAGCTTTAATTACTCCATCTTCATGACTTGGTGATGGTGCATGGCCCAATCACTACCAATTTTTTCCCCCACCAAGCATGTGCTTCTTGTGGAAGTGCCAACAATGATCAAATTCTTCTAACATGGAAGATTAAAAGTGATTATTTTTCCTGATGAAATCAAGATCAAACTATACATGGGTAAAACAATTTATGTGCCTTCATGCATGGCCATGTAATGTAACCATATCATTTTCATAGTCTTCAATGTATGAGAGATAATTATCGTGCATCATGACTTGAGTGACTCTCAAGTGGTTCTTTGATGATGAAGATAATCACTCATAGTGTTCTCACAATTTAACAAGACCCTGAAGTTGTTGAGTGCAAATAGGTTAGTGCATGGATTTTTTATTTGAAAACATGCGTCTTTTATGCAAGGTATTGTAATTAGATATCTCTTGCATTCTCATTAATATTTTCATCCACAATATAATACTCACATTCACTATTATTAGAAGGTTTTACTCTCTTTCTCACTATTAAATTCTTTAGCATATTTCCATCAAGTTATTTTAATGAGTAGGTTCCATTATCATAAACATGAGTGACTACATAGGAATCGAGCCATCTTTTGATAAGATTTCAGCCTAGATCATCCTGATTATCTAAGGAGCTATCATAGAATAAGACCCAATCATCAATAGAAATGGAGTGTGGGCATAAATGATGAGTCTTGTCAAGAAGTACTTTATTTTTCAAATGTGATTCTTTTAATCTAGCATATGCTTTTTCTACATTCAGCCCATGCAACAATGTGTTACACAATGGGAAAAGAGGTTTTTGGCAATACATCAACTCAACAAGCATGAATCAAGTGGTTCTAGTGCATGCCATTTGATCGGCCCATAAAGCAAAAGGAAGGAATTCAGGCCATTGTTTTATCCTACTATTAAAACCCTTTGCAATTGCTTTCAAACACTTCACAAGAGATTGTAGTATGCAATCATAGAAGACTCAAGAATTCATACCAATCGACTCTACGACTCCCTCTGACCCCCTTTGAAACCCCACTTCCCCCACACACCCACACAACACCTTTTCCCCTTCTTTCTTTTTCTTTTTTTTTCTTTTTTATATCCATATTTTCTTTTTTTCTTTGTGGGAACCTATGAACTTATATATAATGTTAGGAACTTATTCATGCCAATTTTTTTCTTTGTGGGTGATGTACCTAAAGCCAGAAAAGAAAATAGTTGGAAATTCTAAAAGTTTCAAGTAATACAAGCCTCCTCTCCCATTAAGTTCAAGTGGTTCATTGAAAACGATTTCCATGGCACCCATGTAGATTGTATCACTCATTGATTTTTGAAATAACTGAGTGAATTGAGACACATAGATGGAGCCTACCTAGAGGATGCTGTGAACATCAAGTGTTTGAGATGAGATTCTACAACCACCTCATATCAATCATCAGTAATGTCCTTAATAAGTGCTTCAGGATCCAAGAGTGTGCCATCCTCTTCTGGGCCACCACATCTGGTTGTAGCTTATCATTATCCACAAACACCTCTCCTTTGAAAGACACTTGCAATCAAGATATACTCTACAAAATGTAAGCTTTTTAGTGTAGAAAAAAAATTAATTTATTGAGTTAGCATACTCCCTTCCACATGTTTGCAAATCTCTTCTCAATTAGCGATATGCACTGCTTTTGTGTACCTACAAAAAAAATTCAAGTCATATGCACAAAAGCTATGTTCCAATAAACCTTATCTTTGTCAATTTTCACCTCTTTTGGAATCACTAGAGAAAATTTGCTACCTACAAGAAAGCTTCTACTCAGCAAAAAATATAAGTAATACAACAAATATCAACCAAAAATATGTCAAAAGCACATCATGGATTAGATAAAGCATAAACAATGAAACTAGACACATACTTCTATTGTACAATTCTATTTTTATCCTTCTATGTACTTCTCTCATCTGCAAGATCAATTGCTTCATGATTCACCTCTCTTCTCTTTTCTAACCTAGGTATCTCTCTCATTTTTCTCATTCCCTTTCCACCTATATTTTCCACTCTCACTTATCTTTTTCTCTACTTCACTCTCTCTTTCTCTATTTATTCAACAATATGAATCTCCATTTTTTCAACCTTCAATAGTCGATTCCCCTCTCTCTAAAGATGTCTTGACCATGCACACACATCCTCAAGAACCTCTCAAGTCTAACCTTTGTTTACCTCAACAAAACTACTCATCGTCACTGTGATTCAAGATTGGCAAGTCATTTCACAAACTAAAATTCCAATTGCACAACTTTCAGAAGGCTTGCGAATGAATCAGATAGCTATCACAATTAGATCTATCAAGTCGAACCCTTCTATAGATGCGAAGTGAGCTAAATTTTAGGAAATTTTGAGCTTTTATTTGACATGCTTCATCACGAGTATAGATCAGCCCGAATCCCCATGAAACATGCACACATTCCCATCCGAGCATTATGCCCTCTCCTCTCTTCTATCCCCCTTAAGACAGGAATTTTTTTTGTTTCTTCTTTTTCTTTTGTTTATTATTTATTTAGTCATGAAAATTGGCCTATGATAAAGCTAGATGTGACTCATGGCCTTGACCATCCAACCAAGTTTGTTCCACATATCTTCTAGCTAGACATACCACACAATACTAGCCCTGAAATCAATGTCAGCTCATGGCTTTGACCACTTGGCCAAAGTGATTCCACTAGCTTGCTAACCCACATAGGCACGTAGCAACATTTAGGTTGCACCTATAGTGAAACTAGTGTCAGCTTGTCGTCTTGCCCTCCTGGATGTCCCGATAGAACCTACCATCTCTCTGCTACTACTCAAGCTAAAATTCAACCACATTACTTTATAGTCAACTCTTTCTCTTAATACCTTCACATACTAGCCATTTCATCAATTTGCAACCTTGAAAAGTGTCACTTCATCTCCTATGTTTGCAACACAACTCAACCTATCCATCCTCATATTTCAAACTTGCAATCTCAATGAAGCAAACCCTAATTACACCTAAGCTATCTTTGCCAATGGCATACTTAGTTGTAAACAACTCAAAGGACATCCATACAAGAAAACACGTGCTCCTGATGAAATTGATCATTTACCCATCCCTTGGCTTGGTATCCTAGTGACTGAGAACATGAATTATTCTTCTCGATTTCATTTCTAATCATGCTTTACCTTTTCATAATCCTCTCATGTCATGCATACACACTACAATGAATTCTTTTTTTTTTCTACATCTTTTCTTTTCCTCAGTCAACCTTTCCAATTCTTAAACTTTTCAATCCATCAACTAACTCTCCCCTCGACTTGTAGTCATTCTCGATCTTTTTGTATTTTTTATTTTTTCTCTCTTCTTCTTCTTCTTCTTCTTCTTCTTCTTCTTGGTTTCACCTAATCTCATTTCTCCAAATCTCATCTGACCTCCTCAATCATCACCTCATAATCTTCTTCGACAATCACCTCCATTCCAAGTTACTATTCAACTTCCAAATCTACTCATTTTCACTCCTCCTTTTCCACTACTCACTTTCATTCTATTTTACACTTACTTTTTGTTCTATCTTTGGTTGTCTTCTTTATCTACCTCATCATCCCCACTTTTTAATAATAATAATAATAATAATAATAATAATAACTATTATTATTATTATTATATTATATATAAACTCAAACACATGCAAGCAAACAAGCAAACAAAAACACATGTATAATATTTATAACATTTTTTAAAGACCTAGTTTTGCATCTCTACACTCATATCCTTGTCTTCCCTTTCCTTTTTTTGGCTCCATTTCCACTTATCTTTCGCGATTATAACCATTACCCAAACTCGCTCTTCAACTTCACTTCCTCAATCAATTTCCCTTTCTCTCCATACTCTTCTTTGTGAAGAATCCATATGATTTTACATCTTTTGTACATGGTCCTCTATCTAGGCAAGTTGATATGCAAGTCCTTGTGGACTTTCATTTGCTATGTTCCTAAATTGATCAATCTCCACCATCAGTTCACTCAATCCTTGCCTAAATAGTTCAATATCACTTTGAAATTTTGCTATTTTGCAATCTAAGTACCCTATCCTTTTGTGCAATTTCTCATTTTTTGGTTCCCATTCATGCATACACTTTTAGTTTTTGTTGATATCACTTTCTATTGTCCCATATAGATGATATTGCTTCTCAATTTTCTCTTGCATCTTCATGTGTTCCCTTTTGAGCTTCTCATATCCATCTTTATGTTCTTGCTTTATTTTATCGACCTTCTACACTAGAATAAGCTCTTCTTATGTTCCTCTTTCTAAATGCTCAAGCTTTATTTTTAAGTCATCCCCCTTTGGTTCTACTCCTCCAACTCTCTTATTGGTCTCTTGAAAAATCTTCTTCAAATGTATTGTTAGGGTTTTTATTGTCCCCTATAAGAAAATAAAAGAATTTCACAATAGACCAATAGATAGAGTTGAGAGAAAAAACACAATCAAACAAAGATGTAGACTAAGAGATCGAGAACTCAAATTCTCATATTGTCGAGAGTAATGTAGTTACAATGATGGTTTTGTCTCCACCTCTAACTTCAAATGTGGATCTTAGATGGCAATCTAGACAGATTCTAGATGAAGGGCTTACTAGTGCACAATGTTGTGTAGAGCTCAACCTCGGCCATGCTTATATAGCTTTTACAAGGAAAGTCGATATAGATAAACGTAATCAAGAGATACAGCCCTTAGTTTCACCTTGAGTAGCAACCCAATGCCCTAGAAGTTTATGCCCTACCTAACCTAACGGCTAGGCTCACAAAGGTCATCTATTACCATCAACAGTCACACATAGCCCTCATCTAACTTGGAAGTTAGGGTCCACAAATATCCAAGCTCTCACAAGGGCTTCTCCTCATAATGGGGGCCTCACAAATTAGAGCACCATGAATCATTTGTGGTCACTTGAGGGTGGATTATTGAGTATATCTAACACCCCCGTCCATGTCCACCTTGTGGTGAAATACCTCCTTGGTCCAATGCCAAGCTTTGGAAAGAGTCCATGAAGTTTCTCTCTCCTAAGATCCTTGGTGAAGATGTTTGCTCCATTTTCTTGAGTTGGACAATAGCTTATCTCCACGACTGCTTCCTCAATCAACATGTATATGATGGCCATGCAGCTTTGGTTGTCACACGTCAACCCTGTAGCCTCATGTCCTAATATTTCCACATGCCATATGATCCTCCTCAACCATATTAGTTCACATGATGCAACACATGTTGCTTTGTACTCAACTTCAGTAGATGATAATGCTATAGTCCCTTGCTTCTTAATAATCCAAGAGAAAATCCTTGATCCTAAAGAAAAGTAATATCCAAAAATTGATTTTTTATCAATATCTCCTGCCCAATTTGAGTCACAATATCCAACCAGAGATAATCCTTCTTCATAAAGCATACCATAATGAGTAGTTCCTTTCACATACCTAAGTATCTGTATCCATGCCTTCCAATGAGTTTGGCAAGGCTTATTAGAGAACCTACTTACCACTCCAATAGCATAAGAGATATCTAGTCTACTATAACACAAGTAGATGAGACTTCCAACTAATTCTTGTATCTTCCGATATCCACTTGAGGTGAAGTATCTTCAATAGATAATTTTGTGTTGATCTCCATAGGAGTAGAAATTTTCTTGCAATCCTTCGTGTCAAATGACTTCAATATCTGTCGTATACTTTTGTTGAGAGATGAAAATCTTCCCTGGTTCCTGCCAAACTTCAAGGTCTAAGCAATATGCATTAAGCCTAAGTTTATCATTTCAAATTTTGAAGTCAGTTTGTTGAAGACGAACATCATCATTTCCTATAATCACAAGTTCATCTACATAGAATACAAGCACAATTGTCTTCCCTCCTCTCTTTAGTTCATACAAGTTAGCATCAGAAGCTTATCTTTTGGAACCTAGATCAAGAAATACGTATCTATCCACTGGTACCATGCTCTAGGGGCTTGTTTTAGCCCATATAATGCCTTCTTTGGCTTAGATACCTTGTTCTCTGAATGGGGAGCCTCAAGCCTTTGCGGCTAAGACACATATACCTCCTCTTGAGGTCTCCATTTAAGAATGTTGATTTGACATCCATGTGATAGACTGGCCATTGCTAATGTGAAACCACAACTAGTACTACTTGGATAGTAGTCATCCTTGTAGTCAAAGCCAATGATTCACAAAAGTCAATGCCTTTAGCTTATGAGTAGCCCTCTACAACAAGTCTTGCTTTGTACTTTCTAGAGTACCATCTACCTTGTACTTTAGCTTCCTAACCCACTTGGTGCCAATGACTTTATACTTAGAGGGTCAATCCACTAGCTCCCAAGATCAATTCTTCATGATATTGTTATATTTTGTTTGCATGGAAGCCCTCCAATTCAGATCATGGAGTGCCTCTTCCAAATTGGTTGGTTCCTTTGCTTGTTCTTGAATGAGCTCAGCCATCAAGTTTGTTTTTACAATATGGATGCTTTCCCATCTTTGTTCCTCGATTATATGTGATCTCATTGGTCCATCTGCAACCTATTCTAGTAGTTGTGGGATAGGGTTTGCAGAATCATAGAGCTACCACACCCAACATGGAAATGGCTTTTCCGCTTGGGTGCTGACATATGCTGACTTTGAGACTCATCATCTGAAGATTACACTTCCTTTCCTTGTGTAGAAGGAAAGCTCTTGGGCCAGGTTCATAGTGAATTTCCCCTTCACATTCTGATAAAGTGAAAGCTCTATTTTCCTCCTCCATTGCATGTGGTTGCTCCTCCTTAAACACCATATCTCGGCTCACCATGACCTTCTTATCCTTAGGATCATAAAGCTTATAAGCCTTATTATCTTTGTTGTACCCTAAGAAGATACATTTGATGCTTTTTGGTTAAAGTTTGTTTCTCTCCCTATTGGGAAAATGTACATAAGATTCACTTCCAAATACTTTGAAATGGGAAACCAATGGAATTTTACCAATTTAGGCCTCTTGTGGAGTCCTCCCATCAAGTGCCTTGGTGTGGCTTTGATTCAAGATGTAGACAATAGTGTTGACAGCCTCTAGTCAAAACTGATTAGACAAACTCTTTCCCTTCAGCATGCACCTTGCCATCTCCATGATGGTTCGATTCTGATGTTTTGCAACACCATTCTATTGAGGGCTATGTGCCATTGTGAGTTGATGCTTCATTCATTTAATCTTGCAAAAATCTTCAAACTCTTATTGATGTGAACTCACCACCACTATCTACCTTGAATTTCTTCATCTTCTTAAGCTTGAGGCTTATCATGAAGGAAGTACATCCACATATTCTTGCTATAGTCATCGACAAGTAACATGAAGTAGGAAGATTGACCCAAGGCTTATGTAGGCATTTTTCCACACAAGTTGGCATGCACCAACTCTAGAGGATAGATTGCTTTATTCTTGCTTTCTTGTGGAAAAGCCTTCCTCTATTGCTTGCCCATCATGAAAGCTTCACATGTTTCCTTTGTTTTTGCAATCGATGGTAGTTGTGCAACCATACCCTTGTGATGCATCTTCTTTAGTACATGGTATCCGATGTGGTTGAATCTCTCATGTCATAGCTTACTTGTGCCTACACATGTAGTGGTTGTAAGAGCACGCAACCCATATAGGTTGTTCCTCCTTATCCCAATCCAAACAACCTTGTTGTTATTGTCCATAATCTTAGCTCCTATCTTATTGAAAGATACTTGATGACCTTGATCAGCTATGGAAGCTACTCAAAGTAGATTGCTTTTGATTTGTGGAACATACAACACATTTAAAAGCTTTTTGACATCCCCATTAGATTCAATGAAAGAAAATAACAATGAGCCCAATCATTATCTGTTAAAGCATGCAAACATGGTTGAACATCTCTACCATAAAAGAGACATAAACTCAAAGTGCCTTTGAGATATCAAAACACAAGTTTGACCGCTTGCCAATGCTTACTGCCAGGGCTATGCATGGATCGACTCAACTAGAAAACTATATAGTGTACATCTGATCTTGTGTTGCATACATACATAAGACATCCCAAAGCTTGCTAATAAAGAGAAGTATCAAATACATCACTAGAATTCTCAATGGAGAACCTAAATCATGTCTCCACTAGTGTGGAAATTGGCTTCTAATCCTCAATGTCAAAACATTGAAGTAGTTTTTCAACATGCTTTGTTTTGATGCATAACAATTTTCCCCTCAACAAATAAAAAATGGATGCCAAGGTAGTTGCTTCAAAGACCAAGATAAGTAACATCAAAAGTATGTCAGAAATCATCCATAAGGATGTCAAATTTTGCATCACATGACCCAACCAAGAGTATCTCATCAACATAAATAACAAGCACTACAAGATCAGCCCAATCTTTGCATATATAGAGTTTGCTTTTAATGGGGCTCTCATGTGAAATTAAGAGCAATCAAGCGCTTATGGATTTTGTCATACCGTACACATGGAGCTTTTTTGAGACCATACGAGGCTTTATGCAAGTGATGAACCATACACTCTTGCCCTGTAATGGAAAATCGAACAGGTTTCTTCACATAAACCTCTTCTTGCAAAACACCATTCAAGAAAGCTATTTTTATGTCCAACTTATGTAATTTCCAACTTTGTTGGGTAGCCAATGCAACCATGATACAAATGTTAGGCATGCATGAAGTAGGCACAAAAGTTTCCTCATATTCAATGCCATATTGTTGCACATATCCTTTGGCAACTATTCTCGCTTTGTAGCGATAATGCTACCATCTAACTTTTTCTTAATCTTGTAAACCCACTTCATAACAATGGAATTTTTCCCTTTTGGCAATTCACATAAGTCTCAAGTACCATTCTTCTATATGGAATCCATTTCTAATTGCATAATATTCATCCAATGTGGATCATCACATGCATATTCGAAAGTAAGTGGCTCTTCAATACATGTTGTTGCAATAAGATGATAACCCACAAAATTACTTGATGCATGGTGAGAGCTTGTTCTTGTTCTTCCAAGCAAAGGTGCACTCAATTTGCTATCCTACAAAGTTTGTTTCAACCACTTTGGATAGTTTATGCACTCTTGGTAGACATGCATTAATTATGTAATACATCATCATGTATATCATGTGTGGGCTAAATTTCAAGCTCATTTTCAACCATATTTTGATGCAAATGTTCATCCATATGTGATCGGAAATTTCTAGCAATGCAAACCATGTTTGGCTAGAAATTCTTTGCATTTTTATCTCTATTTTGCTAGAATTTTTCATCCCTTTGAACCTCACTTGGTTGTTCTACATGGCGGTCAACCGCCCCACTTTGGAACAAATTCATGAGTGTATCAAACACATCTTATGAGTTAACTATTTTCTGTTTTTTGCATTCAAGTAGAGGGAAAATTGAATTTTCAGCAAATAACATATCTCAAATCACATTAATTATGTCCATCAATAGATGGTAAAAATGATATCCCTTAATTTCATCACTATTACCAACAAATATACATTTCTTTGCCTTATCATCAAGTCTAGAATGTTGTTGTGATGGCGCAAGAGCATGTGCTAAACAACCAAATATGCGCATATGACTAATCATAGGTTTATGTCCATTCTAACCCTCATAAGGAGTGATGAATCTCAATGCTTTTGTAAGGCAACAATTCAACACATAGTTTTCACATTTTTGTTTCCGCCAAAACTTGTCAAGAAGATGCTTTCCTTTAGCCATACATTGTGCCATTTCAAGCAATGTTCTATTTTTATGCTTTGCAATACCACTTTGCTGAGGCATTTATGGCATCATAAATTGGTGTAAAATTCCTCTTTCATGAAGAAAAGCATTAAACTCATGTGATATGTATTCATCTCCATGATCTGTGCATAGAGTTAAAAGCTTGTTTCTAAAAAGGATTTTAGCCATGGCTAAAAATTCTTTGAAGCAAGAAAATACATCATTCTTTGCTTTCATAGGATACACCCATGTATGGCAAGGAGCATCATTAATTAAGTTAAGAAAATATAAATGTTTCCCAAAAGATGGAGTCTTGATGGAACCACATACATCATTATGAACACTTGTATCATGTGTATGACTATCTTTTGGAAATGGAGCAAGATGCATTTTTCCAAGAATGAAACCTTCACATGCATGCTTCTCAATGGAGTTAAGTGTTGGAAAACCAATAACCATGTCCTTTGTTTGCAAGTAAAGAAACTATTGAAGTTAAAGTGACCAAAATGAGCATGTCAAATCTCCATTTCAACCATGGAGGAAGTATGAGCAACCAAGGTATTTGAGGCATACCTCTTGTATGTATCCAAGCAATACAAACCATTTCATAATGTACGGGACATCACGATAACATCACCATTTCGAAAATCATGAACCATACACTTATCATGAACAAATTGTACATGAAGTCCAACTTTGGCAAGCAAAGGAACTAAAATTGAGTTCTTCTAGACACCGGGTATATACAATGTACTTTTCAAGAGAACCACACCTCCATTTGCAGTTGTAAGCTCAACTTGTCCTACTCCAATGATAGGATAAGAGGAATTGTTTACACACACCACATGTCCTCCTTTGGATGCATATTTCAAATATGCAAAAAACCTTTTGCATGACATAATGTGCTTTGAAGCACCAATATCAAAGAGCCAATCTAAATGAGCCTCAGTCACAACCATAAGTTTAGAATGCAATGATGCATCATAATGAGATGTAACAATACATGCCCCAAAATCATGACCCATGTTTGCTTCATCATTATTTAGTAATAGACATGTCATATTCCTTCTTCTTTTCATTACTCTTAGCAAGCTTTCTACACTCATCAATTGTATGAACAACCTTCTGGCAATATTTGCATCTCTTCTTATCCTACAAATCAACATCATTAGAGGAATGAGTGGAAGAGGAAGGTTGAGGCTTTGGTATTGATGAACCAAAATTTGAATCATACTTGCTTTTTCCTTTTTGTGAGATAGCAAATGCTTTTGAACCCTCAATCAAACCACTCCTATTTGTTGGGGATGTAAGGATCATGTGACCGCCCCTATATTCATATATACATACATCATATATAGTGCATTGCCTCAAGGGAGATCATTATGTGGGTTTCAAGGCTCCCATGCATGTGTGCGCATATCTCTTCTCTTCTCTCTCCCTCCATCTCCTCCTTGCTCCTCTTGTTCTGCACACCAAAGCCCTTCATTGTTATTAGAGCTTGTTGAAGGCTTGTGTGCAAGAAGCTTCAATGGAAGTTTAGATCACAAGAGGTGAATGTGTAGGTTGGCACCTCTCGATAGCTATTTAGTATTTCAACTATAACTCGAGCTAGAAAGCTCAAAATGGTGCGTTTTAAAGTTTGTGCATAGTTGAGATAGAAGGCAACTTGATAAAAGGGGATGAAACCTGGTTCAATGTTCTAAAGTGCTGAAAATTTGAAAAATGTAGACTGATGTAGAAGATGAATCTACAATCACTTGGACAATAGGTCCGTTTTGGGCCATAACTTGAGTTTTACAAGTTGGATTCGAGTGATTCAACTTGTTATGCATAGCTACACAAAATTCAACATCTGAAGGTTCAAAAGGTGAAAGCTTGAGGGCAAAGCTTGAGAAGGAGGACATATGACACCAAGGAAGACAAAAGTAGTGTCATTCGAAGTAAAGGTAACCTTATACTTTATAAATATTGAAGAATTCATTATACAGGTGAAGAAAAGATGGGAGATTCTCTTCAGATAAAGAAATTGGATAGAGAGAACTATCCAGCATGGTCAATGAGGATAGAAGCTCATCTAATGAGCAAAGACTTGATAGGTTATATTACAGATGAAGAAGAAAAGCCTCAATTCAGAGATCCTAGTGTTCCAACTAGGGAGGAATTATCAGAATTGAAGAATTGGATGAAGAGAGATGCTCAAGCTAGGAGCATTATCTATATGGCAGTCAATGATTACTTGCTACCTCACATTAGAGGTCTTGAAAGTGCAAGTGATATATGGAATGCTTTGGAGGAGCATTTCCAAAATACCACAAAGTCTAGGAAGGCATCCTTGTGGGCAGAATTTACTACATTCAAGAAGAAGGCCTCTCAATCCATCTCAGATTATGTAACCAGAATGAAGGACATTACAGATGCATTAGGAGCTGTTGATGAAGACATTGAGGAGGATAAATTGGTAAGGCAAATCCTCACAGGTTTGAGAGGTGATGACAAATGGAAGCCATTTCTATCTACTGAATTATCACTTGATCATTTTACTCATGACTTAAATCAGTTGCTAAGACATATGTTAACCTTTGAGCAGGATGTCAAAGGTGAAGGTGACAAGAGTACAGGTCATGCAATGTAATCAAAGGATAAGAAGAAAAATAGCAAAGGAAAACAACAAGCAAATGAAGATGAAGGCACAACTAGTCAAGCCAACTTCCTAAGAGGAAGAGGAGGTGGCAAAGGTAGAGGAAGAGGCAGGAATAATAAAGATGGAGTCAAAGCTTGCTGGATTTGTGGTAAGACAAATCACTTAGCTAATGATTGTTGGCACAATACTCAGAGTAATGGTGGATATAATCAGAACTTTAATTCAAGAGGAAGAGGTGGCAGAAATCAAAGAGGTAACTTTAGAGGAAGAGGTAGTAGGGGTTACTTTGGAAGAAATGCAAGTAGAGGATTCCAAAGTCAACAATACAATAATACCTACTACAATTATGCTTCAGATTAGAACGAGGATTCAACATTGATAATGAATGCAACTTGTGAAAGGCAAAGTGAAGACCAAAGAGTCTTCTACATTGACTCAGGGTGTAGCAATCACCTGAGTGGTAACATAACATTGATGACTGATTTGGAAAATAAGGTATCTAATCATGTTGTTCAAACAAGTGACAATACAAAGCATAATGTGAAGTCAATTGGATCAGTGAAGGCCAAGGATGGAAGTACTCTCTTGAGTAAGGTCTTATATGTTCCTACAATTCCTAAGAATCTGATAAGTGTAGGACAAATTGTTGAAAAAGGTTATGAAGTTAGATTCACTAATGAAAGTGTGTTTGTGGAAGACCCTAGCAATGGGTATAAACAAATTGTTTCAAGGAAGAAAGAAGGAAGGTTGTTCACATTGAAGATTCAAGGTAATGTTGGTCATGCCTTGTTCACTTATGGAGGATATAAGATCTCTGAGCTAGATCTTTGGCACAAGAGGCTTGGACACTTCAATGAAAGAGGTATCAAAGATATGATTAACAATGGTTCAGTGCTTGGATTGCCTAATGTTGCAGGTCAACATATGACATACAAATGTGAGGCATGTCAATTAGGTAAGGCTCATAAGCAATCTTACTCCAAGCATGGTTTCATGTATTCAGAGAAGCTTGAGTTGGTACACACAGATGTGTGGGGACCATCAAAGGATTTTAGTATCAATGGCTCAAGGTACTATGTGATTTATGTTGATGATGCTACCAGATGGATCACTATCTATGTGATCCCAATTAACACACAAGTTAGAACCTAAGGCTGAAAAGTATGTATTCATTGGTTATGATGACAAGCAGATGGGTTATAGATTGTGGAGTCCATCCACAAAGCAATTTATTATGTCTAAGGATGTTACATTTGATGAGCAAGGTACTTGGTATGTAGGTACAATCAATATTAATACAGGTGATGAAGAAGTTGTCAGTCAAAAGAAGGGTAATACAAAGATTCAGATATTTGATGAAGAAGAGAATAATGAAGTGCAGGTTGAAGTTGAAGAAATGCCAAGATTTGATCCTGAGTGTGAAGAACCAGAAACTTCAAGGAGTGGAGAACTAAGAAGGTCATCAAGACACAAATGGAAACCTACAAGGTATAGCTATGATACTTCTTTTTTGGCTACCAAAGATTATGCTTACATGATAAAGGCAGATGAAGATCCTTCCACATATGAAGAGGCAAAAGGTAAGGAAAATTGGGAGAAAGCTATGCAGGAAGAATATAATGCATTAATGGAGAATCAAACATGGGATTTGGTTCCTAAACCAAATAGTCAGAAGATCATTGGATGCAAATGGGTCTAGAAGATTAAGAGTTTTGCAGATGGAAGTGTGTCTAGGTATAAAGCTAGACTTGTTGTGAAAGGGTTTGCTCAAACATATGGTATTGATTATGATGAGACCTATAGTCCTATGGCAAAGATGACAACCATCAGGACACTCATAGCTATTGTTGCATGTAAAGGTTGGAAATTATGTCAATTAGATGTGAAGAATGCTTTTTTAAATGGTTACATTTCAGATGATGTTTTCATGGAGCAACCTCAAGGATTCAAAGATAGAAGGTATCCAGATCATGTATGTAAGCTCAAGACAGCTTTATATGGTTTGAAGCAGGCCCCAAGGGCATGGAACAATAGACTTATGAAGTTCTTAAAAGAACTTGGATTTCAAGTATCTAAAGCAGATAGTAGCTTGTTTGTTAAAGCAAGTAATGATGGGTTCATTTACATGTGCATATATGTTGATGATATAATTCTTACAGGTACATATGAGAAAGGCATTCAAAGCCTAAAGAAGCAAATGGAGAAAGAGTTCAAAATCAATGATTTGGGAGACTTGTCATATTTCTTGGGCATGGAGATTTCATACACTCAACATGGAGTGTATGTGACTCAAGAAAGGTATTTGAGAAACTTGTTAATCAAGTTTAAAATGAATGATTGCAGGGAAGCACCTACTCCAATGGAGGTGAATCACAAATTGAGCAGATATGGTGGAGAAGAATTCAAGGATATGAAGCTATATCAGAGTTTGGTTGGTAGTCTTATCTATGCTACATTAACTAGGCCTGATTTATCATATGCAGTTGGAGTTTTGTCTCAATTTATGCATTGTCCTAGGAAAGAACATTGGATTGCAGGACAGAGAGTGTTGAGGTACATTAAGGGTACACTCAAAGAGGGTTTGTATTATGGTTTTACATCAGATACAAACATCAAAATATATAGTGATGCAGATTGGGCAGGTAATCCTGATGATAGAAGATCAACATATGGATACTTGTGTTATGTGGGAGATAAGTTAATCTCTTGGTGTTCAAAGAAGCAACACACAGTTGCTTTATCATCTATAGAAGCTGAGTACAAAGGTATGGTTGAAGCTGCAAAGGAAGTGATATGGCTTAAGACTCTCATGAAGAGTTTTGACACTATACAGAATACACCTATCATTTATGGAGATAACATGAGTTCATTGTATTTAGCTGCTAATCCTGTGTTTCATGCAAGGACTAAACACATTGAGATTCAGTATCACTTTCTGAGAGAGAAGGTGATGGATAAAGAGATTGAAGTCATACATACTTCAACAAAAGATCAGATAGCTGATATGCTTACTAAAAGCTTGGATGGACCAAAGCTACAGAAATTCAAAGACATGGCAGGCATAAAGAAGATAGAGAAAACCTCAATTGATGATTGAGGGTAGATGTTGGTGCAGGACAATGACCAATTGATGTTTTGACATGGAAATGAAGTCAAGGATTTGAGAAGAGAACAAGTTGTGAAGCATAAAGGAAGGACACATTCAGAATTTGGAAGATGTGTACACATATGTACATTATATCAGAGATAGTTCACTTGTATCTTTGAATAGTCATAAGCTTGTAAATTTTTGTCTATATATACCTTGGAAAATGTCGGGGCAAGTATGAGAGAGAATGTAGAGCATGAGAATTGAGTAGAATTAGAAGTTATTAGACACTTAAGAAGAGATTAGAATAGCTCTCTCATCCAGATGTAATTTCTGTCAGAAATGAAGAGAAGTTGTGCCCGATGTTTCTGTGTATTCTCCTTCTGTGCTTGATCATTTCAAGAATCCTTTTGTAGATGTCTAAGTTCATAGTTAATTAGTCTATGGTTAAAGTTTGAGAATTGTAAACAAGCTGTGAGAATTGTGAGTAGGAACATTCATATGTAAAAGAGTGTTCATAGTTTTCTGAAACAGGTGCATTTTCGATGGTCAATGATTTGATCATTTCTCACTGCACAGATTAAAGTTTTGCATGAGTGAGGACTCAAAATCTAAGTTGAGAGGTAAGCCATCTATGGCTAAAAGCATTTTCTTAAACGGGTTCTAGTTTTGGAGAACCATGTCTTAGAAGATGCAGGTGTCAAAGTCGACTATACAGAGAGACAGTTTCAGACATAGGTAGATTGTTTGAATCATTTCTCATAATCTACTCAAGCTTTTGAAGTGTTTTAACTTGGAGAAGATGCACAATCTCTAGGCAAAACATTCTACAAAGTTTTATCAAAACCTTTACACGAATGATTAGTCAATGAGTGATTAAGGTGCAACAAACTTTTCTGAGAAATGACTTTTTCACAGTTAGTTAATTTCTTGATAATTTGGTGCTTGTCTTCCAAAATTGGTTGGAGTTTAAAGTTATTCTTGATATAGAGGTGGTCTAACATCAAGGATAGCTTGTTCTTTTGGAGATTAATACTCTCCATCAATCTATAACATGCATAATGGACCTGTTCTACCTGGACTGATCTTCCTACAACAAAAAAGAGACTAACTCCTCAAATGACAAGGCATTTGGATTGCCTTTCATCATGAACCGAGAAGCAAAACTCTGATATGAATCACGAAGACCATTCAGAAGAGTTTGCACAAGTGAGCTATCTAGTATAACCTCATCAACAAAAATCAATTGTTCCTTCAAGTCTTTGATCTTTGTTAGAAAATTATCCATAGAATCACCTTCATTCATGTGCTCACTCTCCAACTGTTTTCGGAGGTAAGCAACATGAGCCTCATTCCTAGCTTGGTACAATGTGGTAAGTGTATCCCAAGCATCCTTAGCTGTTCTGCAAGAGCGAATGTGAGGAATAATGGCACGTTTGACAGACAAAGCTATCAATGCATGTGCCTGAGCATCTCTGCCATCCGAACGAATTTGCTCTGCAGTAGGTGCAGCAGAAATTATAGCACGAATAGGAATATGCAAAATATCATCATCTTTGACACCCTCTACCTCAACAGCCAACAAACGTAATACATCACTGTTTTCAGCCATGGCTGGTGACTAAAATACCTTGATGCAAAAAATTGATTGTATCTCAAAAAGTTGAACAAAACTACCCAGACAAATTCCACTAGACTATAGCAGACTTTGAGACGCTTATACTGGCGAACAGAAACTGTTATGGCACAAAAAGATGAAATAGCCTGCACAAGCGCTACGATAGTGCATTCGGAGGCCAAACGAGCTCACATCGCAATTTCGGCGCCACATAGCGAAGCTGTTTTGATCTCGAAAACACGTTGAGTATGCTCACCAAAGTTCTTGTGATTTTGGGACTACAATCGGAGGAGTGTCAATGGCACCCTAGATGAAGCGACGACATGCTCTAATACCAATTATTGATGATAGATGTCTGTGGAAGCATGCAAACAACACAAGGAAGGAGAAGAAGCTTGGAGCACAACACACAATACTGAATGTATTACTAGAGAATGTACAAAGATAAGTAGCCCATTAGGGCAATAGGCGTATATACAAGTCGGGGGAAAAAAACCTCCTAAAGAGGGGAAAAAGTGCCCCGACGGTCCTAGTGTGTTCACACACATCACTACCTAAATATATAAACAGTTCTCATGAATAGTGTATGTTTGCAGTAGACTCAGATGTTTGGTACTTTGATAGTGGGGCAACCAGACATATTACCTTGCAACACACTTTCTTCACTTCACTCGAGGTTGCTCCTACAGGGAATACTATCACATGCGCCAACAACTCCTCTTATCTTGTCATGGAAGTTGGTAAGATCACAGTCCATGATCTATCAAATGGCAATGTCGTTATTGTTTCTAGAATTTTATGTCGTGGGCTGTATAAGCTCATAGACTACGAAAAAATTTGTGAATGATTCAGCATGTGTAGTACATGATTCTCAGGCTATGTCAGATGCAAAGCTTTGGCATGCATGCTTTGGTCATCTGAATTTTTCTAGTTTGCTACACCTGTAGAAATATGAAATGGTGTCCTCTTTGCTCAAACTTGAGGTACCTGTTAAACATGTCCCTCAAGGCTGTAATTTAGGCAAAATGCAATGTTCCGTGTTCCCAAAAAATGGTTAAGTTTGAGCTACTAAAAAATTGCATCTTGTTCACAGTGATGTGTGTGGTCCTATGCAGACACCCTCTTTTGGAAACTATCTTTACTTCGTGACTTTCATTGATGAATTTTCCAGGCATGCATGGATATATCCATTGAAAGCAAAGTCCAAAGTATTTATGTGCTTCAAACAGGTTTTGTTTTTGGCTGAAAATCCATCAGCATGTAAAATGGGCACTCTCCACTCTTATAAGGGGGGGAATATATGTCTACCAATTTTAATACATTTCTGGTTGTATGTGGGATGAAACATCAGTGTATAGTGCCATATACACCTCAACAAAATGGATTTGTTGAATAAAATAACAAGCCACTCATGGGGATGGAGAGGTGTATGGTCAAGAGTCAAGATTTACTACATAGTTTCTAGCTTGTGGTTGTAATGTGTGCAACATATGTACTTAACAGGTGTCCCACTAAAGCATTGCAGTCTATCACTCCATATGACGCTTGGCATGGTCGCAAGCCGTCTGTTGCTCACCTATGTGTTTTTGGTTTTCTAGCATATGCATTAGTGCCGAAACAACAACGCAGGAAATTGGATGATAAAGTAGTGAAATGTATTTTTGTTGGGTACAGTTCTAAAAGCAAAGGGTATTGTTTGTATCATCCACAGACTAAACGCATTTTGGTTAGCCGTGATGTTGTTTTTATGGAAGATGCGATTCAGCCATTACTTTTAAGGAGACATCACTTAGCTCCAAAGACATGTATGACACCTTACTGCCTCTTTTTACAGGTGGATAGTCTAGTGCTAGTCCTAATGAGGCAACTTCTCAGCCTTTATAGATTTCATGTGATGATGTAGATCATTCCATTTCTCATGCAGATTTACATGATGCACTTGTTGATGAGAGATCTGATATTGAGAAGGGAAAAACTATGCCAAAATGTTTGGTGTGGACTTTTTGTGACAACAAATTAGATTCACCTCTGTCATATCATACTCGTTCTAGCTCTCATAGTGCTTAGTTTGCATCAGATTTCTATGCTATGGCTGCATGTAGTCTATATGATGAGAATGACCTAGTTTTATTTGATGAAGCATAAAATTCAAAAAATTGGATGGTTGCTATGCAATATGAATATGATGCTATAATGAAGAATGGTATCTGGTCTTTATGTGACTTGCCTCCTGGCAAGAAGGCCATTGGCACTAAGTGGGTATACAAGCTGAAGTGTAATCCTGATGGAACAATTGACATGTATAAGGCTAGGCTTGTTGCAGCTCATCATGGTTGGAATGTACATTAGTTGGACATTAAAGCTACATTTTTGAATGGTGACTTACATGAAGAAGTGTATGTTTTTTAGCCCCGTGGCTTTGTGCAGAAAGGGCATGAAAACCAAGTGTGCAGGTTGAAAAAGGCATTATATGGTTTGAAGCAAGCACGTGCTTGGCATGAAAAGATACATGCCTACCTCATTGCACATGGTTTGAGAACAGTCCAATTGAAAGCACCTTATATATTAAGCATGCAAATGATGTGCTTTTGATCATTGTTTTGTATGTTGATGACATGCTACTCAGTGGTCCTCATGAGAAGCATGTTACTGATTTTAAGACTGATCTGACCACCAATCTTGCTTTGAACCTAGAAATAGAATCATTTAAATTCATTTTAACTTTATACACCCACTTATTACCTATTGCCTTCATGTACTCCTTCTTGGGCACTAGAGTCCATGTTTGATTCTCCCCAAGTGCAAAAATATCTTCTTCCATTGCCTCTTTCATTAGGTGTACCTGGTTTCATCTTCATAACAGTTGGGCTCATGATCTTCTACTACTTTGTTTAAATATGTGTAATGAGTTTCCATGTAAGAATCATAAGTGAAACTTTTAGTATGATACTCAACCCTAGAAAACTTCCTTTCCTCACTTTTTGGAGGAATAAACCTCCTTTGCCTTGGGCACTTGATCTCTTTCTTTGATGTGGCATCTCTCTCCATCGTGTGTCCTTAATCGTCATCAACTTCATTACCATCTTCATCCAACTCTACCAATATTTTTCTATCTTTGTTAATTGATTGAACTCATATGGTTGCTACATCCACTATCGATATACAAAGTCCTTTCTACTTTGCTTGAATTCCCATTCAAATGAATCATAAAGAGATTATCATTTTTTGAACTTGTAGAAGCATAATTACCTTGGCATTTGAATGAAGAACCTTGATTATAGCTCATTTGGTTTCCTCCTTGGTAGCAATCTCTAACATAGTGGCCAAAATTTTTGCATATCTATCAACCTTCTCCATCTTGTTTCCTATTTTGTTGATGCATTCCTCCTCTTCCTCTTGTTCTTCCTCTACCTCTTTGTGATGAGGTTCCTTGGTCATGTCCTTGATTGCTTAAGAGGCATTACCTTCCACCAAACCTTCATTTGCCCCTTCTATGTCCTTTTCTTCCTTTTTCCTTTTGATTACCCGCATAAAAGGCATGTGCATTTCTTGGTTTTTATTGAACCTACACCAATTTTCATCTCTTCTATAACCATGAGATCAAATAATTTCTCAAAACCAAGGAGGTTATCCCTTACACATACTCAATTGGTACTTCCACTTCTCACCATCCCTCAAAACATTGAGTGTATATGCCACAAGATCGTCAGCATCTATGTGGCTTTCAATAGATCTGAATGGATCTAGCAATTCCTTTACCTTAACTATCTAGTCATCTATACTACTCCCTAAGATTTTCCTAAGGTTTTTGAGCTCATTTTTTAGTTGTACATTCCTTGCTTTGGTGCTTGTTGAATAAAGCCTCTCAAGTTTCTCCCATACATTCATGCTTGAATCTAAATCCTGGATATGGCCAATCATGCTATTGCTTGAATCCAAATCCAGGATAAAGATCACCCTCCTGTCTCTTTCATTCCCTTATGATCATTTAAGTCCTTCATAACTAGGTTTGTTCTTATAGGTTCTGTTGGTATTGGAATTGGCATTGGACCATTCACCAAAGTTTGTGTAGGTAGTATAGGGATATGGGGATAGTTTATTGGGTACATCAAATAATGGAACCATGACTCAAGCATTATAATGTTAGAGAGGATTGGGTACCTTCTCTAACAATTGCTAAGCTACCTTGATCATCCATTTGCACATGTCTAATCATTGTCACTCTAGAACAAATCTTGGGTATAATTTTTCATGATTCACATTCTAGTGTTCATGTTGTATGTTCTATGTTTCTTGCTAGATGCTTGCTTTTTTTTGCTTTTTGACTCTAAATCTAAGATCTAGTTTAAAATCACGTTATTGTGAGTTAGATTGTGATAATGATTTGGTCATTTCATCAAGATTCTTTTTAAGAAAACTTACATGTCTAGCTCTCTATTCTTTCCAAGTAGGTTTCTTTTTCTTTTCACCTTCAAATGAACTTGTATCTTGCACTTGATCATTTTGTTGTTTCTTGGAATCTTTCTTTCTTTGTCTAGGTACTTGTGTGACCTTATGACATTGAGTTTCCAAACTTGGTTGATCCTTATCCAAATCATGATCTCCATTTTTCTCTTCTTCTTGGGTTGTTGCATGTGCCCTGGTAATCACCTGAAATAGTTTAGCCTAAACGCTATCACTTCTCGAAGTAATATGTGATGCCATATTTAGAGATGTCACTTTAAATCCCTAGTATTCAAAGCCTTTTTGCTAAGTTTTAACTCCGAATTTGGCTTAGAGTATTGGGCATTGGCGAATTAAGTGATATGGATTGTAGCATGTGCCCTTAGGAATTGGTGCCCTTTGGGGTAGATCAATTTTGTTGGCAAATTGTGGTGTTGGGTTGGCATACCACACTCTCATGTACTTTGGAATATTGTAATCATATACACTTTGGTCTTGATTCCACTTAGGATTGTGTCCTTGATTATAATTCCCTTGCTTCTCATGGATATTTTCATAACCATAGTCGTATTGATTGTCCTTAATCTTATAATGAGTTGGTGGATCCACTAGAAAATTGCCTTTTCGGGTTTTTCGTATTGTATACTTAATGGAATGACTTGTTCTCGTTGAGAAGGTTGTTGCCCTAACATTAGTTGTATTAGCTCTTTCCCATAGAATCTTTATTGTGTAATTGATGTTGTCTTTGACCATAATAGAAATCCCTATTTAGATATGATCTTGGTACTTGTGCATTGTATGGTTGATTTGTATTTGCATTGGGATAAAATTGTGCTTTATTTCCTTGATACTATTGTGCACTCTAATGAGTTTGTGGCCTTATGCTAGGTTGAGTCTTTCACATAGCTTGTCAATTATAGTAAAAATCTGCATTGGAATGATCAGTCATTTTCTATTCAATGTAGGACCACTGAGAGATATTACATGGTTGTGATTGAGTAGATGTAAACCCTTAACTTTATCTAGGACAAAAGTTAGTAGAGTGGTCACCACCAAAATGTCGGCAACATCTATTTTATTAGACCTCTCATTGCTTCTTTCAAGCCCCATCCATAGATGAGTTCGAAAATGTTAGTAGTATCACTTTCCATTGGATATTCCTTTGCTGATTCCAATTTTTCTTCCCATTCATCCATGCTAGATAGTCTTTTGATAAACACTAACTTTCTCAGTCCGCGATTATTTAGGCCATCAATGAATAAAGGCACCATCTTTTCCTTGGAAGTTAATTCTTGAGTTGGGTGTCTAGAAATGTATTGTTTGAATCATCCTGGGGCTAATCTTATAGACTCCAAAGTAGAATGTTTGAAGCTTTGAATCTCTCTAAATTTGCTAAACTCTCTATCATGAGGGGTTGAACCCATGCCAAATTAGATCCTTTTAGGGTAAGATCAAAGGATTCATATTGAATGGAAAAATTGTCTACTTGCTTTGCATGAAAAATCTGCTTGAAATGTATGACGTGGTCATGAGTATCTCCATGTCCCTCATATAAATCTCTCATACATTGTTTACTTGTATAGGCCTTAACCTCATGCCCAAACACGGTCTTTTGATAGGTATATGAGGCTCTAGAGGATCTTTCTATGCATATTAGATCTTCTTGTATCGTGAATGTGTGGATTAGGCATATTGTTCTTTGTTTGATTGAATCTTGGATCCCAATTGTCATGAGGAACTCCTACTTGGTCCGAACTTTGGATGATCTTGATTTATCCTAATTATCGAGGAGTAAGACCAAAAAATCACGCTTCACTGGACCCTCGTAGACTACCAAAGTTCATGGACCTTAAGGAGAGATATTCTCGACCCACCTATAGATGGACGGGTCCAAAAGACCTCCTTAATCTCTATGGAATAATATATTTCCAAAGTATTAGAATCCAACTAAAGCTTGACCTATAACTAGGTTGCACTATTTGTTATTAGACAATTCGATTCTCATGAATAATTACAGAATTTATTATGAACCCTTATTATTTGATCAAATTATTTGATTCCGTATCAACTTATTAAGAAAAGTTTGAATAGTTTTTGCACACAATTTCAAGATTTTTTTATTGAAAGCACTTTTGATCCAAAAGATTTTGATCTAACATATTTCCTTATCGAAAAGTTTTCCAATCCAAAAGGTTATGAATTGAAAATATTTTAGATTGAAATTACTCAAGATTGAAAATATTTTAGATAAAAATTGTTTTAGATTGAAAATATTTTAGATTCAAAATATTTAGGTTGAAAATATTTTATATTAAAATATTTTTATCGAGATATTTTAGATTTAAAATATTTAAGACTTCATACTCATCTAAAATTCTATGAGATTTACCATGCTTCTAAATTTGCAAAAAAGTTAGCATTAGTAATTTATATCAAATAGTATAACAACACAAATCATTATTCCTATTATATCATCACAACACTCCACATCATATAATTTGAATGAAAATCCACATAATATCACTATACATCCTAACTTTTGAATTGAAACTCAACTGACATCATCCACATCATAACATTCAAATTAAAATCCATAGAATATCATTACACATATTAACCTTTGAAATCCATATCATCACTAGTATATCAATCCATATCATAATATTTGAATGGGAATTCAATCGACATCATCCACATCATAACATATCACTACACATGTTAATTTTTGAAATTCACATCATCGTTGCTATATCAATCCATATCATAATATTTGAATTAAAATTCAATCGACATTATCCACATCATAAGATTAAAGCTAAAATCCATATCCACATCATAAGATTAAAATTAAAATCCATATCATATCACTCCATATGTTAGCTTTTGAAATCCACATCATCACTATACATTAACACCCACATTATCACTACACATATCACCATAACACTTCAAATTAAAGTAGCAACTATATAGCATTAACATAATATTTAAATTTGAAACCATAATAAAAAAAGATGCTTGACAAAAGAATATATTCAATTACTTCAATTCACTTCAAAGTGGTCATAAGCCATCACTCTCGGATACTTTTAGACCATATCTAGAGAGACTTCTAAAAAATCTAACATATGTACATATACTCTTTTGGTTATATTCTTATATGTAGTAAGTTCTAGTTTGAATTTATGAACCCCATTTTTATGGATGGGAGAATCATCTAAATGTACAAACTTAAATAATTGCAAAATAAGCATTGCAATCGGGTATGCTTTTGATGCATGTTGAAATACACTCTTGCATGACCGGTTCATGGTTTACGATTTAAAGTTTAGGATTCAGGGTTTAACATTTAAGGTTTAGGTTTTAGGATTAAGGGTTACGAGTTTTGGTTTTAGGATTTATAGTTAAAGTAACTATCTTTTTTATTGATCTTCTTGACTATGGTAAGACATTATGTTTTTATGGCTTTTATTGTTAATTTTGTTAGATTACGGACAGCCATGATCTGTTGATGCAAACTAGGTATGTTTTACAGTATATATATATATATATATATATATATATATATATATATATATATATATATATATATATATATATATATATATATATATATATATATATATATATATATATATATATATATATATATATATACTGAAAGGTGGAGCATAAATACATACATACACACGTAGGTAGATACACACATACATAGTTTAACTATGAGGAACTCCAATACACCCCAAGAGCGTATCCATAAATAATGCATGTGTTGAAGCTCAAGGTCAAGGACAAAGCATGGAAGCACATCAAAGAAGTGGACATAGAAGAAGAGAGAGCAAGTAGGGAGCTCCAAGAAGTGTATGTCAAATTTTCAGAAGAATCCCCTACAAAAATAGTGATTTTCATCACTAGAAACCATTGTAAATACCATTATCTATTTTTAGTAACTCCATTTTGTTCAAGCCGAGGAGTCCTCGAGCTTGAGGAGTATTAGAAGTACCATCGTACCAATTTTCATAATTTTTAGACTTCGTTTGAGCCCTCAAATAAGCCCTGGAACCTAATTTTTAACTAGGCCGGACACTAGGTCTGGACAGGGCCAAAACTAGTCAAAAAACTATAAAAAGAGCTAGAGAGCTCATTTTTGGGGTTAGCTTGTTAGAGAATAGAACTTTTGTAAGAGAACTCTTTTGCAATCTAAGCTTTCCATTGTTCCTCTCTTTGATCTTACTTTGTGCGCGTGTGTGTGTATGTGTGTGCATGTTTGTGTGCTTTCACTCACGCACTTGTGCCTTCACATGCTCGTGGTCTTCATACCGGTCCTCACGTCTCCGCGGATTGACAAGTAAAGGAGGTGGTGCTTACGCGTGAGCTACACCAAATTTTGGCGCCGTTGCCGGGGAGAGAGCTTCGAGGACAAGCGTTGTGATGGTAAGATCGTAGATTTGCGACGTTGGAAGGTAAAAAAACTGTCATTTCAGTTCATTTTCTGTTTTTTCCTCTTCATCTTCATCATCATCATCATCTCCACCTTCTTCCATCTTCTTCTTCATAGAAAATTCTTGTTTTTTTAGTGCATTTTCACCATCTTCATACCATTTTTCATGCATTATTGTGTGGGAAGGAGTTAGGGGGTGCAAGGGAGAGCAAGCGCTGTATTTTTTTTCATGATTTTCTGCTCATACGGAGCTCGCCATAGCCGGCGCTCAGAAATTTGAATTTCCCGCCAAAAAACGCGATTCTGTGATGAAAATCGCGATTCTGTGAAAATTCAAAATTTTTTGAAAAATCACGATTTTCAGTTTTCCCGCCTAAAAGTTGGTTGAAAAAATCGCGATTCTGTGTTTTTCTCAAAAAAAACACGATTCTCTGCTCAAAATCGCGATTCTCTGAAAAACACGATTCTCTGCTCAAAATCGCGATTCTCACCAATCACGATTTTCAGCAAAAACACGATTTTGTGAAAAAGGCGATTCTGTGAAAACACGATTTTTTGCTCAAAATCGCGATTTTCAAAAACACGATTTTGTGCTCAACATCGCGATTTTCATGTGAAAAATACGATTTTCAAAAAACACGATTCTCTGCTCAAAATCGCGATTCTCACCAATCACGATTTTCAGCAAAAACACGATTTTGTGAAAAAGGCGATTCTGTGAAAACACGATTTTTTGCTCAAAATCGCGATTTTCAAAAACACGATTTTGTGCTCAACATCGCGATTTTCATGTGAAAAACACGATTCTGAGAAAACACGATTTTCAGTCAAAAACACGATTTTGTGAAAAACACGACTTTGTGAATCACGATTCTCTGAGTCAAAATCGCGATTTTCAAAAACACGATTTTGTGATCAACATCGCGATTTTCAGAAACACGATTTTGTGATCAACATCGCGATTTTCAGAAACACGATTTTGTGATCAACATCGCGATTCTCTGAAACACGATTTTGTGATCAAAATCGCGATTTTCAGAAACACGATTTTGTGATCAAAATCGCGATTTTCAGAAACACGATTTTGTGATCAACATCGCGATTTTCAGAAACACGATTTTGTGATCAACATCGCGATTCTCTGAAACACGATTTTGTGATCAAAATCGCGATTTTCAGAAACACGATTTTGTGATCAAAATCGCGATTTTCAGAAACACGATTTTGTGATCAACATCGCGATTTTCAAATCACGATTTTCTGCTCAAAATCGCGATTTTCAAAAACACGATTTTGTGCTCAACATCGCGATTTTTTTTGACTTCACAGCATCGCGATTTTCAGAAAGTTCACAAAATCGCGATTTTCTCCAAAGGTCCTGTTTGCCTGTTTTGACCCCCAGGAGCCTGATTTGACATAACTTTCTCATCCAAAGTCCATTTTTTGAGCTCTATAGCTTGTTGGAAAGCTCGTTTCAAATCCTACACGATCTCAACTGTTTTTCTCAAGAATAATGCGTTGATTTTGAGATAGGATAATTTGAAGTTGACCCTCAGGTGGGACTAGGGAACCAAGGGGGCTCTAAAGAATTGTGAACCATACCAAAGGGAAAATTTGGACTCTTGACTAAAGCTTATGAACCTGAGATCTGGTAGACACTTAGGCAAGGATAAACAAAGCATTAGATCTTCTGAGGCTAGTGTCAACCATACATCCAAGTCTTGGGCACAACAACTAAGTGGTCATCTTTTACTCAGATCAGACACAAGTGATTCAGAAATGTCTTTTAGTATGGGAAAACCTGCAGGTGGCTCAGGGACTGCCCATCTACAAACACCGGAAGGTCCCTATAAGACACAGTTGGAATATATTCGGACCAACCAATTAGGTGCTCGCATCTATGAGGATGGTCTGAGGCGATCAGTGGTCCAACTCAAAAATCCAGATCAATCCTTTGGACTTGAACACCCGGTGGTCAAGTTCGAAGAGGGTTCATACATTGATAAGGAAGGAACCATGTATGTGGTTACCAACCAACCCGATAGGACCGATGAGTTTGGAAATATCATTCATGAGAATGAGATAGGAGACCTAGAACAAGGAAATATAGGACAAGGACCCCAGACTCCTAGAGGCAAGTCAGTTTTGACCCGAGTGATCACTCCAGACTGGATCCCTCAAGACAACAAAAGCATAGAACTATTTTTGAATAGAGAAACAGAGGAAGCCTTTTGGAGATTCAAGCCAGAACAACCTAGCCAATTGGGCATAGTCATCATCTACGAGTTCAAGGATCCAGAGATACCAGGAAAGGTTGTCTACCTGGATAACACATCAGAGGAAATTTTCTTGGTAACAGAACATGATAGACATGCATATACTTGGAAGAATGAATTGATTTTCCCCCCACCAAGATCCAATGTTTTCCACGGCCTCCAAGGAGTAGGGTCATCCCAAGCTCAGGAAGCCCAGAGAGAAAGAACTAGAGAGAGACCTGAGGTAAGTTTTGCACACACCGTGGGCAGGAATAGGTCAGGATTTGAAAATGAAAGACCTGAAAGGGAGAGACATCAAGCACATAGGCAACAAAGAAATGAACATGAATTTCCATTGCTTAGAACCCTCAGACCCACTCAAGTGATCAAGGCAATGAAGAATTATTTTGACGGGTCAGGAGATCCTTATGATCATGTGGCTGAGTTCAAACAAGTGTTAAGAGCCGAACAAATTGAGGACTGGTTCACCCAGTACGAGGCATTTGGTTTGACCCTTAAAGGCACGGCCTTAGCTTGGTTTCAACCATTGAGTAGAAGCAGCTATCGCGATATAGGTCAACTGCTAGACGAATTCATTGTAGAATTTTCCAAGAGTGGTATCAGGCATAACACATCGTCCCTGATCCATAGTTTCAAGCAGACACCCCAAGAAACAGTGCGACTAGCAGGTAGAAGGTTCAGACAGTACCTAGAAAGATGCCCTGCTCCAGAGCTACCCACACCAGCCAAACAAGTGGCTTTGTTTTTAGATGGCTTATTGAGCACAAAGTTAAGATCCTATGTATACTTGAAAGATCCTAGATCCATAGAAGAGTGTGTGCGGACGTGCATAGACATAGAAGATAACTTGGGTGAGGAGTTAGGATTGTCCAAACTCTACAAAGATTCAGATAGTTCTACTAGTCATACTTCAAAGACCTCCACAGAAATAGAAGAGATAGCTGAGCAAGTTGCCAAGAAGCTGGGGGTCCAAAATAAACAAACACAGGGAGTCACTTCATTGAATCGGTGCTATACTTGCGGAGGTGACCACATGGCTAACGTATGCCCAATGCAAAACCAAAACATTAGAGAAAGGAATGCTCCATATTGCACTATTGAGAGAAAATACACAAACCACACGGCTCAAGATTGTCCCTACAATAGGCAGGCTGTTAGACAAAATTATCAGCAACCTTACCCACAAGGTAGGTATCAGAATCAATACCAACAGCCATATTACAGACCACAACAGCAATATCAGGTACCATATAGGCCACAACCTGTCTTGGTAAACCAACCACCAGCTCCAGCCAACGTGATTCCAGTCAAGTATGCTGTGGGAGAGGAAAATCCAAATAGAGCTTTGGTGCCACTAACCCCATTGATACCAGATAATGACTCTCATGCTCATAGTTCAGACTACTCCCATGAAGGTAGTCCACATGCTTATTACACAGAGTCACCTGAACATAGTGAGATTTACTCGTATCAATATGAGGCACCGCCTATGGAGCAAAATTGGGAGCCAGAATACTCCAAGGTCATGTACACAAATCCTAACCCTAGGCCCCAGTTGAGACAAATGAGACCACAAGCCCCTAGAGGATCTTGTTTCAGATGTCATGGTGACCATTTCATTCGTGACTGTCCCCACCCACCATCTCCGAGTCAAGGACAGGCTATCACAATACAGGCTTTTTGTCCTGATTGTGGCAAAGACCATCTCCCCAGAGATTGTCCAAGAAACCCCTCTAGTGCACCCAAGATTACACCCATTAATGTGGTAGGCTTAGTGGCAGATCCAAGTTCAAGTAGTAGCAATGTGGCTCCTATACAAGCTGTCACTAGAGCACAAGCCTTAAAACAGGATAAACCAGTAGAACAATCAGAGCCGAGTGAATCGGGAGAGCCTAGTAAGAGGAAAACAAGAACATGGAAGGATACCAGAGAGAAGGCCAATCGCAAGTGGAATAAAAAGTTATCGGAACTAGAAGAAGGCTTAAAAGAAGCGAAAACAAAAATAGAAGACATTGCATCTCAAAGCCCCTCGCATGCCGAAACTCCATCCACTCCACCTCATCCCACCCCACCACCCACTGTAAATAGACCGCAACCAGGGTCTGTTCTTGCAGATCCAACCCCAGAAGGCTTGGACATGATGTTCAAGGCCTACCAGGCTCGACTTCAAGAAGGGCCTACAGCGGCAAACCTAGACAAGAGTTACCCTAGAGCAGATTTAGAGATTGAACGGATGAACATGTGCATGAAAATGGTAGAACAAGCTCAAGCCATACTTGAGACTAGTCAAAAGTTCAATCAGACAAACTCTATCAAATCGGATTTGCATTTCCAGGGCTTACTAGAACGATTAGAGCAGTTGGTAAACAAACCACAAGTTTCTTTACCTCCACAGGCTCAACCAGTTATTGAAAGAGGAAGCTCACCACCCAGGGGAGCTTATGTTCCTAATTCCACGGATGCTGGAATACCTCCTTCTATTCAACAGTACTCTCAAGAATTCTTGCGGGAAATACAAGAAGAGAAATGGGCCAAGGAGAAGGGTAATTCCCCTCCTATTCCTGAGATTGATGATCTTCATGATCAATTTCCCCAAGACATCCCATCTATTTACGAAGATGAAGCAGAACAACAAGAGGACGAAAGGTTAGATTTTGAATCTAATACCTTAGAAGAACTGCCTCAATTTCCAGGCCCATGGGAATCTGAATCACTCCAGATTAGAGCTCCCACAATACTAGTAAGAAATGAAGACTCAGTGGTTCCAAGGAACACGGATGTCGTGAAGAACACTAAGGTTCAGTGTCATCTCACTGTAGAAGAGCTGCTCAAAGCAAAACCTGAGCTCTGGAATCATGTGAAGGATCAGGTTCCAGAACTTGATTCCAACATGCCAAAAGCAGGCTCCAAGCAAAGGGTACCAGAGATACCTCTAGACAAAATAGGGGACATGTGTGAGGGTGAAGAAGGTAATACTTATCTTCCCATCACCTACCAAGGTTACACAACCAAAGCAATCATAGACTCAGGTGCTGGTGTTGCTATTGCGACCACCTCCTTGTGGAAGCAATGGGGCAAGCCCACATTAAGACCAACTAGAATGAAGCTTCAAATGGCTGATGGTCATTTTGAAAGACCTCTAGGATTGCTAGAAGGGATCACTCTAACCACTTGTGGTGTAGAATTTGAGCACACATTTGCTATATGTGACTTTGAGAAAAATAATGTCTTTGAGATGATCCTAGGAAGACCCTTCCTACGACAATTGCAAATAGTACAGGATTGGGGAACTAACTCCTTGTACTTACAGCACTTAGGGGTCACCACTAAGGTCAATTTGAAGGATTACACCTTCAGAGATGTACCACCCCTACAGTGGAATTCTATCCACAAAGCGAAAGAAGATTCCATCTCTGTGCATTCTGAAAGTTCACCTGATCCATCATGGCTGCATGAAGATACTCATTTGTGGATGTGCAAGGTCGCAAAGGAAGAGGAAAAACGTTTAAAGGCAAGAGAAGAAGGAACTTCGCTAGGAGATAGACCAGTTAGGGACCCAGCCTACACACCGATGATCTTTCCAGATGAGGAGTTTGAGCCTCATGGCTGGCCAGAAATCTTAGCCACCATGGACATTGCTGTCAATGAGGAACAATGGACACCTCATTGTGATGAGGAGGGTTATGATATCTCAGTGTTCATGTGTCAACCCCTGCTAGAAGAATGTGACCCTAGTGATGTCATAGAAGAAGAAGAGAATGACGATGATTTGGAGTCTATTGTGATGGATAGTTGCTTTAACTCAGAGCAGCACTATCTAGAAGATATAGGAGTGTTCACACAGAAAGAAGAAGAACCTCTCACAAGTATTAAAACAGTAAACTCAAAGGATGGAAGTGAGAGTAGTCAAAAGAAAAAGAAAAGAAAAGCAGTGAAACAAGAAAAGGAGGAATCATTGTTTGAAGTACCAGAAAACTTCAAGAAATATGAAGTTGACGACCGCAAAATTCTGGTACGAATGCCTAAGAGAGAGGCCATCATAGGAGAATCATATGATAATAAAGAAAAGACCAAGAAGATTGTAGTGACCATTGAAGAGAACGAAGAGAGATGCACATATATAGGAGATGATCTAAGTGCAAGAGAAGAAATGGAGCTCATAGCTCTATTAAGGGAATATAGGGATGTGTTTGCATGGCACTATAGAGACTTGAAAGGGGTAGATCCAAGAATTTGCTCTCATACTATCCCCATGACTGCTGAGGCTAAGCCCACCAAACAGAAGCCCTACACATATAATGATACCTATGCAGCCAAAATCAAAGAAGAAATTGATAGGTTGATTGAGGCTGGATTCATCTATGAGATTGAGCATACCGAATGGGTGTCCCCCATTGTTGTGGTACCCAAGAAGAACGGGAAGTTGCGAGTGTGTATTAACCTTAAAAAAGTTAATGCCGCTACGATTAGAGATAGTTATCCACTTCCAATCACAGAACACCTATTGGAGCGTGTTGCAGGCAAGGAAGTTTATAGCTTCCTTGATGGATTTTCAGGTTACAATCAAGTAGCCATTGCCCCAGAAGATCAACACAAAACAGCTTTTGCTACAGAGTGGGGAATCTTTGCATTTCGGGTGATGCCATTTGGGCTCACCAATGCACCTGCAACATTCCAAAGGCTCATGTGTCATGTCTTCAAAGAGTTCTTGCGAAAGAGCTTAGAAGTGTATGTGGATGATTTATGTGCTCATTCCCAAGAAAGAAGGGTTCACATCCCTGAACTCAGACAAATCTTCAACAAGTGTAGAGAATATCGAGTGTGTCTGAACCCAGAAAAGTGTGTGTTCATGGTGCGTCAAGGTAAAATCCTCGGTCATATTGTTTCTAAGAATGGAATCTCAACGGATGAAGATAAGGTACGGGCCATAGCGGAGCTGCCAAGGCCAAGGAATGTTAAAGAGGTACAAGCCTTTATGGGCCATTGTGGATATTACCGTAGGTTTATCCACATGTACGCGATCATAGCTAGACCCCTTTATGCCTTGTTGTCTAATTTTGAGTGGAACGACGAATGCGAGAATTCTTTCAATGAACTGAAGAAACGTTTGTGCACAGCACCAATACTGACCACTCCTGATTGGAATAAACCATTCCATGTCCATGTGGATGCATCCAATCATGCCATAGGATGTGTGCTGGCACAACCCACAGGTGAAGGGAATTTAGATTTGCCCATAGCATATGCTAGTAGACAACTAAACCCAGCCGAAAGAAATTATACCACAACCGAGCGAGAAGGGTTAGGCATGGTATATGCTGTAAAGAAGTTTAGACACTATTTATTGGCCAACAAGTTCAAGTTCTTCACTGATCATCAAGCTTTGTTATATTTGGTCAATAAACCTTGCAATACTGGACGCTTAGTAAGATGGTTCCTCTTACTAATGGAGTATGACTTTGAAGTTGTTGTCAGGAAAGGTAGAACCCACCTTCGGGCAGATCACCTTTCTCGCATTACTTCAGGAGAGTCACCACAAGGAGTGTCTGATGAACTACCTGATGCTTATCTGTTCAATTTGGAAGTTGTTCCTAAATGGGCAAATAAGTTGGTACCAGTCCTAACCTTCGGCCCTGCAAATAAGAATGTGAAAACATCACAAGAAGAAATTGTAAAATCACAAAAATATCACATATTGGCAGGAAGCATGTACAAACAAGATACTGAGGGTGTATTAGCTTGTTGTGTCGAGGATGATGAACATAGTAGTTGGTTGCAGCAAGCTCATGAAGGATTGCTAGGAAATCACTATTCTAAACAACGAACATTGCAGAATTTGAAACGTTTAGGAGTGTATTGGCCTAGCATGGACAAAGAAATACATGAGTGGATCAAGAATTGTCCAATGTGTAGAGAGAAACCACCAGTGGAGCATGCGACCCTTTATCAAGTATCATTAATTCCAGATTGGAGTACTCCATTGGTAGAGTTTATGAGATCGGGAAGATTACCCAAAGAGGCCAGTCTAGCAAGAAGACGAAATATGGAGCAAGAGGCTCAAGGCTATGCCTTAGTAGGAGAAAACCTATACCGAAGAGGTAAAGATGGTTACTTAAGACTGTGCGTTCATGAATCAGATTATTTAAGGGTCTTAGAGACTGCACACAGTGGTGTTGCAGGTGGACATTTTGGCCCTGACCGAGTGATTAAAACCATTCTATTCTCAGGACTTTGGTGGCCCACCCTTCATATGGATGCACATACCTATGTGAAGAAATGTGACACATGCCAACGTGCACAATATCCAGTGAGAAAAGACGAGATGCCCTTGAGGCCAATGATGGGAGGACGTGCATTTTCGAAGTGGGGCATAGACTTCATAGGTCCTATCAACCCCCCAGCTAGAAACTCCCATGCAGAGTACATCATTGTAGCCACAGATTACCTTACAAAGTGGGTAGAAGTCAAAGCCACAACAAAGAATGATGCTCAGACTACGGCTAAGTTCTTATTCGAGAATGTGTTCACGAGATATGGACTACCAATAGAGTTGGTGAGCGATAGAGGCACACACTTCTTGAATGAAGTCATTGAAAATCTTCTCCAAGAATTCTTGGTGATACATAAGAAATCCGCCCCCTATCATCCACAAGCCAACGGACAAGCCGAGAGTACCAATAAGATCCTCTGTAACGTATTGACAAAATTGGTAAATAATAAACGCTCTGATTGGGACAAACAACTTCATCATGCTGTTTGGGCTTATCGAGTTGCCTACAAAACGGTACTCAACGCCACCCCATTTCAGATGGTCTTCGGACAGAACGCTGTGCTACCATTAGATTTCTTAATCCCTGCCTTAAAAGTAGCACAAGAGTATGAGTGGAATGGGCATGAATTGTCCTCTAGGATCTTTGATCTCGAACGCTTGGGTGAAACGAGGCTACGAGCGGCAGCAGGCATCTACGCTGCAAAGAAGAGGCAAAAGGCATACTTTGATGCACACATCAAGGATAAGGGATTGAAAGAGGGAGATCTAGTGTTGGTATACACACTAAAACAACATGCCCGTAAGTTGGAAAAAAGAGGTTATGGACCCATGATCATTAATAGAATTTCCACTAGTGGTGCAGTTCAGTTGGCCACTCTAGAAGGAGATATCTTGCCAAACTATATTAGTGGCTGTAGAGTCAAGCTATATCAAGAACCTCTTACTGAGGATATGCTAATGAGACTCAACACTGCGAAGAAGCGAAAAGAAGAAGAGTTAAGAGTGAGAGAAGAAGCACAGGAAGAGGCCAGAGAGCGTATTAGGCAAAATAAGTTAAGGCGATTAGGCCTAGATGTCAACTCAAAAGCCCCAAAATATCACATGGATATGTGTCAAAAGTCAGGCATTGCGACTTCTCAGGTCATTGACCGAAGACCCTTTGTGACCATAGAGATAGGACAAGGGAAGGGTGCAAGGACGGTGAAAGCATTGATTGACTCAGGTGCAGCAAGTAGTGCAGTTAAACTTTCCTACTGCCAAGACTTGGGGTTGAACATCAATCCCATAGAAGCTTATCTCATAGGATTGGGAGGTGTGGAAACCCCTTGTTTGGGCGAGGTGGAGCTTCCCATCTACCTTCAAGATGTTCCAATGAAAGTCAAAGCGCTAGTATGTCAAGATGAGAACCTTACAGAACCACTTGTCTTGGGTCAAGATTGGATCTATGACCATGCAGTTAACTTCAACCTAAGAAGTCAAATTCTTCAAGTTTGGGTACATGAACAATGCATTACATTAGAATTAGAGAACCGCATGCTCCTAGATCATGGCACCACACACTCTCTTAGTTCTTCCAAGACTAATCATATGAAAGAAGATGTTGTATGTGTCAAAAGCTCTATGATGCAGAAGGAGTCAGTCGTGGAAGACCAGGTTCGAAGGCGGGTGGATCTTTCTTCTTCTCCAAAGACTCAAGTAGCCACAGTAGTGAGCCCACCACACAAGCAAACACCACCGTTCACGACAACTGCTACATCAAATAGAAAGACACCATTCGGTAAAAAAGCGGTTCCGGGCATGAAGCAGATCTGGGTACGCAAAGGAGAGCAACCACCAGCCTTAACCCCACAAATCCCATCCATGCACACTAACCAAGCCAGAAGACGAAGGAAGCAGCTCAGACAAGCTCCGTCACAAGATATCCAACAAGTTTGGGTGCCTAAGAAGTTAGCTGCAGCTCAACAAGGGCAATTACAGATGTGGGTACCTAAGAAGATCCTACACCCACAACAACCTTTGTTCTCCCACATGCAAAAGGTTTCAACGAAGAGGCCAAAAAGAGAAAAGGGTAAGAACCACGTACAGAGACCAAAGGAAGATCAAATCAGCTCTTCAACATTAGTAGGAAGACATGCAAAAAGGATATGGGTTTGGAAGCCAAAAGTGCAAGTAGCCTCCACCGAACCAAAGCATCAACCACACTGGATACCACAGTTCAGAAAGCATCCAAAGAGAAAGACGCCTGAAGTGACCTCTACAGTGCCAAATGATGTTCTAAAATGGACTCCAATAAGGAGGATTACATCAGTTCGAGACTCAATGGATACCTCCACTAAGGCCGGCATCAACCTCCACAAATAACATCGAAAGCCTCGAACGAGCAACAACCATGTGCTCCTTGCACAACCCTGTCTTTTGCACCATTCAGGTCATGCATTTCCAAAGTATGCATTAATATAGGGCCACATTACACGGCCGTGCATAGACACACTTGAGAATCCCATGCACAAGAGCACAGTGACATATGTCGAACATTTCTATTGATACTAACTTTTGTGTTCTTGTTTTGTGATATCCTGTTCCTCAAAAAAAAAAAAAAAAAAAAAAAAAAAAAAAAAAAAGAGAAGTGGGAGAGAGCTTGTTCCCAGTGTGTCTCAGCCAGCAGTGAGATTATTGTTGCCTTATCTGGTAGAGGACAAGCATTTGGCATGAACATGGCATCTACAGCTATGATTTTCTCTTACCATGAAGAGCTTGAAGGTCCGCAACTTGCGTGATGCTTAACTACTTCATGTACCAGAGCATCCAAGGAGATATCTGCAAAAGGTAGTTCTGGAGGAGAAGACTCCTGCATATGGTGAGCTAAAGAGTATATGTGAAACACAGCTTGGTGTAGTTATCCGATGTTGCTTGCCAAGGAATATAAAGCAATTCAATTCTCAGTATTTCCTGAACCAGTATGGAACAGTAGCACTGGTGAATGGTCTATGTCAATCAGCATGGTAATCTCTTAGAAACCGGCACGTGTCCAATATTCCTCTGAGTGTCAATATAGGGAAGTGAACGTGCATGAGCCCAAGCTCAGAAATGCACATTGTTAGTGACAAATGTTGCTTTGAAAAGAGGAGAGGGGATCCACCACTCAAAAGATCTCATCAGTGGACAATCAACATGGACATTCATCAACAAGGTTCCATCCCAAAGGCCGAGTGTACCACACGAAGAGGCAAACATCCATCAACCTTCGCCATGGTAAGTATCTTTACTCTGGAAACACCATAACCATGATAGTTTAGGAAACCTCTTCGTCAGCATACCCTTGAGCACTTAGCTCAAGACCCGCAATTTTTGCACCATACTTCTTCCAATGCATTTTCCAAGTAAGCATGCGTAGGGCTACATTACAAGGCCGTGCACAAGGCACATACTTTTTTCAACCCATGCACGAACACACTTACCCATCACTCAATATGGGTTATGAGCACTTGGCTTGACTACTATGAAGATCAACTTTGGAAGATCTAGAAAACATCAACGGAGACTCACAACGACACAGTCATGCTGGAATACAAGGCAGAAGCACATACCAAGAGACTACAACCTGCAAAGACTCACAGTGATAGATGAAGAACGTCGGACGACTTGTGTTCATACAGAAGGGACACTCCCTCTCAAGGCACTACTTGGAACAATCACTACAACAAGGGTCTGTCAGGGACGACAGACTCGAGAGGGGGGGGAGTGTTGAAGCTCAAGGTCAAGGACAAAGCATGGAAGCACATCAAAGAAGTGGACATAGAAGAAGAGAGAGCAAGTAGGGAGCTCCAAGAAGTGTATGTCAAATTTTCAGAAGAATCCCCTACAAAAATAGTGATTTTCATCACTAGAAACCATTGTAAATACCATTATCTATTTTTAGTAACTCCATTTTGTTCAAGCCGAGGAGTCCTCGAGCTTGAGGAGTATTAGAAGTACCATCGTACCAATTTTCATAATTTTTAGACTTCGTTTGAGCCCTCAAATAAGCCCTGGAACCTAATTTTTAACTAGGCCGGACACTAGGTCTGGACAGGGCCAAAACTAGTCAAAAAACTATAAAAAGAGCTAGAGAGCTCATTTTTGGGGTTAGCTTGTTAGAGAATAGAACTTTTGTAAGAGAACTCTTTTGCAATCTAAGCTTTCCATTGTTCCTCTCTTTGATCTTACTTTGTGCGCGTGTGTGTGTATGTGTGTGCATGTTTGTGTGCTTTCACTCACGCACTTGTGCCTTCACATGCTCGTGGTCTTCATACCGGTCCTCACGTCTCCGCGGATTGACAAGTAAAGGAGGTGGTGCTTACGCGTGAGCTACAGCATGCTCATACATACATACGTAAGTACATACATACATACCTATGTATACTAAATCATTTTAATTAAATACTCAAGGCACCCATATCATTGCTACAAAAATATAAGTAAGACGTTTTTCATTCGTATACAAGAAATGGTTACTAAGACGTTTTTCGAAGCCAAAGAGTCATGAAACCAATATTTATTTGAAGAGGATTTATTCCTTCACGAATTTGGTTGATAAAAATTTACACATGATCTTTAACCTCAAACTTTATGAAATTAAAATAATGCATATGAGTTATTTATCATTGTCTAATTAAACTAGCTTTGATTTGGTGTACCGGAAGAGTGATAATACTCCTTTGCGTTACTACTTGAAAGACCTTCTCACAAAAAGTCATTCGATTGAGTTCCTCATTTTTATGCCCACAATAAATTATTCTTTTCCCCATAGTTTACTCACCAAGTCAAGTATCAAAGTTTAGTAATGTCCGAATATTTCAAAGATCTGCAAGTTAATGGTTGATGGTTATCCATGGAAGCATACATGAAGATGGTCGCACTACAACATATCGAGGGTATACCGAGGCTATTACCGAGGAAAATGAATGGGCATAATTTTCTCGCAATGTCGGTGTCGCAGTCAGTATGCGCATCGAAAACATAAGGCCAGTATACTTGTCGGTATCAATGTCAGTATCAACGTCGGTATGAATGCCGATATAAGCGTCAGTATTACCAACGCTTATATCGACGTTTACACTGATGACCATACTGGGTGTACCGACGCACATACCGATGACTCTGCTGGGTGTACCGACGACCATATCTGCACAAATTTTTTTGGGCAGAGTGTGTTGTTTTTTGCTATAGCATGATGTTGTTTAACAAAAGACAATACACTCTACCCAACTCTAAACTGAGTACATGTGTTATGTACTCGAATGGCAACCAAAACATGATTTATATGAGCAAAAATGAACCATGAATCATGTATAAAAAGTTGTATATTCCATAAATGAAGGATGTACAAGAGTGTGACAAAAGCACTTGCATATAGGAATCGAATACAAAAATTATGGTACATCATTGCCACATAGGAGTGTAATACAAAATTGTGGCAATGTGACAAAGCACTTCCATATAGGAATCGAATACAAAATTATGGTACATCATTGCCACATAGGAGTGTAATACAAAATTGTGGCAAAGCACTACCATACATATACGCAAAGGGATCAAAACATTTACACCTACAATCCTGCAACAAAGCATATGTGTAAAATGAGACAAATTGACATGACATTTATAAACAACAGTTAAAAATACAAAACCAAGCTATAAGTTTACCTAATCATAGATTCTCCCATGAAATGATTGCACCGCATCCCTCTAAGTCTTGCAATAGTGCAGCCAATCCATGACGATATCCATAAGCTTCTTCAGTTCACGTTCGAGGATGACCCACTGCCAACTCCTATAATAAATATGCAAAATGTTAGATGAGCATACATGATATGCTTAACACAAACAAATTCAATAATTAAAATGATACTTACAAATTGGTAGCGCATAATGTCATATCCGTCGCTACCTAAATGCGACGTTCCAACCATATCTAAACATGTGGCTTGTGCATTTCGTTGTTGATGATATCGATCAAGAGTATGTTGTTGTTCATCCTGAATTGATTCCCACTCTTCAACATCTAACCATACGAGCTTTAGTAAGCCTTCTCTGAAAGCATGGCGAGCTTCAGATCGTCGATGCGACATCACCTCGCGTGCCGTATGCTGAATCCATTCCGAACTCACAATAGGATGTCCAGGTGCTGGCCGGTACTCTTCATATATCAATTGTGTGATATAATTTTTGGAATCCTTATCCTCTTCACTCCATTTTAACATTACGAAATGTCCAAACTCTATGGAGCAAAGTTGTCGAATGCGCTGATGCATGGACTTTCCGACTGCATCCATGACTGGAGCTCCATTACGTATGTGATATATCTTGGAGTCGTCATGGTCATGCACTCCCCAAGGTGTACGTGAAGATCCCATCTGATCCAATGTGGACATATTAAAATGCATGTGTGTGTGCATATGCATGTGTGTGTGCATATGCATGTGTGTATGCATATGCATGTGTGTGTGCATATGCATGTGTGTGTGCATATGCATGTGTATATGCATATGCATGTGTGTATGCATACACACATGCATATGCATGTGTGTGTGCATATGCATGTGTGTGTGCATATGCATGTGTGTGTGCATATGCATGTGTGTGTGCATATGCATGTGTGTATGCATATGCATGTGTGTATGCATATGCATGTATGTATGCATATGCATGTGTGTATGCATATGCATGTGTGTATGCATATGCATGTTTGTATGCATACACACATGCATATGCATGTGTGTGTGCATATGCATGTGTGTGTGCATATGCATGTGTGTATGCATATGCATGTGTGTATGCATATGCATGTGTGTATGCATACACACATGCATATGCATGTTTGTATGCATATGCATGTATGTATGCATATGCATGTGTGTATGCATACACACATGCATATGCATGTTTGTATGCATATGCATGTGTGTATGCATATGCATGTGTGTATGCATTTGCATGTGTGTATGCATATGCATGTGTGTATGCATATGCATGTGTGTGTGCATATGCATGTGTGTGTGCATATGCATGTATGTATGCATACACACATGCATATGCGTGTGTGTGTGCATATGCATGTGTGTATGCATATACACATGCATATGCATGTGTGTATGCATATGCATGTTTGTATGCATATGCATGTGTGTATGCATATGCATGTTTGTATGCATATGCATGTGTGTATGCATATGCATATATGCATATGCATACAAACATATGTGAGTGTGTGTGTATATGTGAGTGTGTATGATATGTGAGTGTGTTTATACATATGTGAGTCTGTATGTATATGTATATGTTTCTCTTTCTCTCTCTCTCTCTATGTCAATCGAAAACAAAACAATCACTTACATCGATGTAATTGTTTGAATCGTTGTCGTCAAAATCCACTTGAAGATGTCCTTAGTTGAATTTCCAAAGACTTGATCCCAAAATCTCTTGCAAAACTAAAGAGAGAATATATTAGAAAAGGAAAAACATAAACAAAGAAAAAAGAGTGCTACAGTATGTGCGATATACTTACCAAAACTTCAGATCTAGAAAAATAGAGGTGTGCTTAGAGAAAGAGAGAGAGAGGGAGGGAGAGAGAGAGAGAGAGGGAGGGAAAGAGAGAGAGAGAGAGAGAGAGAGAGAGAGAGAAAGACTGACAAACAGAGATAGGTTTTTCGTGCACACAAAGTCGATAGTAGAAGATTTAGTTTCAAAACGCCCGAAATGTCGAATTTTTGCTCTCGGGCCCGGTTAAAATAGGGCTTCGGTATGAGCATTGGTATGAGCACCGGTAGTTTCGAGTAAATTACCGACGCTTATATCGATGCAGCTGTACCGACGCGTCCATTGCCTAATCGGTTTTCCAAAATGTTTCGATGGTCATATCGACGCCGACCTGTGACCATCGGTATGCCGATCATCAGTATGCCCTTGATGTGTTGTAATGTCTTTTGATATATATAAAATGGGTTCTTCCCCAAAATCGTTGATTATGCACTATAATTCTCAAATTCGTTGATTATGCACTATACTTTCCACTCGCTGACCGACATTTGGAATTGGAATTGTTGTGTATTCTCTACTTTTCTTACCTCTTGCATTAATGAGAAGCATAAGACCACAACATCTAATAACATTGGGATGAACACTTAACAAAGAAGTAACGAGTTTAGTCTCTTCTCACTTAAAATCAGAAGTAGGTTTAATGGAGCCGTTCACGATCTATTATTAAGCAAAATAGTCCTTGAGGATTGACTTGTTCATACGATCCTCATTTTACATGCCTTGATTCTTATTGCACCCTTAAGCACCCCTACAAATAAATTCTATGACCAATTCCATCCGAATATTAAAAATAACTTGTTCATGCATGAATGAGCTTCTACAAATACAAAATTCAAATAATTTTCTAAAAGAGAGACTGAAGTTTTGACGGAAACTCATTGGCAAAAATAGCATCCATCAAAACTTGACCAAAATCGTGCAAATTGCGTAAATCATGTGTGTACCTGCTTAGATGCTCCAAGTGATCTGCTTTATTAGAGGAAAGATCTTTAAAGATATATTGCAGAGAGAAAGGTTTTTAAGTTTAATCTTGATATGTGTACATTGATCGGTAGTTGTTCTCTAATTCTTCACATAGAGGCAGGATATAAAACTAATTTGAGTCTGATCACACACATAATTGTAATTGTGTGTGTGTGTAATTGTTGTAATAAGCGAAACCCATAACTCTAAAATACTTGATGTTTTTTTTATGATGATATGGTGAATTTTTGTCATCTGTTACACATTCTCTTTCTGTATGGTATAAACTATAGAGTGAAGAAAATGGGTTTAAACTTTTATGACTAGTCCATTTTCAACTCCACAGATTGAAAGATTTGTTTACATTAGGGGAAAAAATGAACCTTGAATGGACCTTTTAGATTAAGGAGTGATTAGTGATGGACCAATCAGAAGAGGGTGGTGACCATAGTCTATGTCCTATAAAATCCTAGGTTGAAGGGGGGAGAGGGGACATATTTCTCCCTTATTTAATGAGCTGCCTCTAGAGAGAGAAGGAATCTCGTAACTTAGTTGGGCCCAAAAATTCAAAATTTCTAAAAAGTTAAAAAACTCATCATAACACATGAAAATGGACCCCCCATTACTGTTTAGGGTCAAAAGTACTCTTCTTGACCCCAAATTCAAAATCCGTGCATGTTTTGAGCTGAAAAAAATGGTTTTTTTCAAAAATACTCAAAAAATAGTTATTTCCCTCCTAAACCTCACATTTTCATACCCAAGTCCCAAAAAGTCATCTTTTCCCACTACTTTCACTCTGTAGCACACCATTGAAGCTCCCGTTTCTACACTCCAACCTACCTGCATCTCCTATCTCGAATTACTATTGTAGCTTGAAGACCTTTAGCTTCAATGGCAACATCTAAAGCTTCTAGGCGACTGAAAGATGAAATCCTCACATTAAGATGTCACAATATCAAAGCCACAGATGGACATTGGCTATCACATGAGTACTCCAAAGGTGCATGGGTGTACATGCAACCCTCTAGAGTTGGGCCTCATGGAGTTAGAGATCGTGGAAACTTAGATCTTCATTGGAAGGGAAAGTTACTTGGCTTCAAGAAGCACAAAGACAATGGGATGGTTGCTATTGTATAACATGTTTTTACAATGGCAACTATGAAACTTGAAAACTCTAGTAGAATGAGATATCATGTGAATTGTAAGTATTACTCTACAATATTTTATGTTTTCTTGTGTTGGATATATTTTTGAACTATTTAGATATGTTTTTTATTGTTTCAGATATATTTCCTTCTACTTTGGTGGAAGAGCAACCACTTCATAGTCTTACAGGTACTTTCTAGGCATTGCATGCAGATGTTGGTGCACTAGTCTTTCCAGAAATATCTCCTGCTCAACTTTACCATGATAGAGTTTTCTTTTACACACATAGATATGTTGTACCCTCTACAATGAATGGTTTTGGAAGGTTAGAGAGAATTGAAGTACATTCTCTTCTTAACTTGGAGTGGCCAAAACCTGATATATGGTTTGTATCATCTTTGAAGTAGAAGATGGTAATGGATATACATAACTCTTTGAAATTCACAAAAGTGTCTAGGTCTGTAGGTTTGCACTGGTCTTTTCCCATTCATTGTTTTGTATATTTATTCCAAGGATTCTCATTCCAAGAGACTTCCACCATGTTCATGTGTAAAGATATCACATATGAGCAAGTCGAAAGTCTTCTTGGTGAAAATTGGGGTTTGATAGAAGGAATTGCAAAAGGTGATAAATATCTTTGCAAAATAGGTGGAACATGTATAGGATTTCGATATTTGAAACAACGTACTTCATTATACATGAGATTCTATTATGATCATTGGATGTGCAAACTTGGAAAATGGATACCATTTCAAAGTTCAGAGGGATCTTTACATTCATTTGAAATAAAGCTTAGATTTCCCAACAATGAAACAGAAACTATTTTAGTGAATAATCATTGGACCTTGGCTAATCTGAGAGAACACTTGATGATTATGGGGTTTGAAGGAATAACTCAATCCAAATTCAAAATTAAAGGACATAAGGTGAGAAATGTTTCGTGCTTTTGTTAAAGTAATCTTTTCATTATTGCTTATTTTACTTTAGTGACTTCAATTTCTTGCAAATTGATTACAGGTGGGCAGAAAAATGGAATACAAAATGAAAGTCCCTGTAGATTGGAGCAAAGATGGAACAGAACTCTCATTGTCATAGTTCTTTTGCAACCTGATAATGTCACTTCTTGGACCCTAGTCATTGTACCTCATGGTTTTTGCACTTTCAAGAACCTTGTAAAAAGTAGGACAATCGATTCATGTTAGATATTGTATATACCTTCTCGTCTGCAATGGTAATTTCAAAACTTTTGGAATGTCAAAAATTCTATGTTCACTTTGAAATGTGGTTGCTCATGTTTTTTTCTGTGCATTATTTTGTCATCAGAAACACATTTCTTGAAGTTGCACTTCTTTATTCTATACTTTTAAAAGTGGGCCCAGCCAGTTTAAAAACTTGAAACTCCTATAAAAATGGGTTCTATGTGCTCATTTCTCACATTTGCACTCTCAAAGAGCTAGAAAGCACAGACAAGCCAATAGAATTCTCACGCGCAAGCAATGGCTGCTAGCACTTCCACTCCCATGAAATCTCCTCGAGATTTGTTCATGGAGTTTTTGGATACTATAGACTACAATGGTCGTACGGATTTGTATGACCTAGTCTGTAGAGTCCCTAATCTTGAAGGGACAATAGCCATGAACTCCGATGTGATCGATGAGATCACATATTTTATGGAATTCTACATATTAAGATATGCTATAGATATTCCAACATATGAGTGTAAATGGGTCCCCTATGACCTACTTTTCTACATTCATAAAGGAGATGAAGCATTTGCGAAGCGCTTAAAGCGTTTCATGGCTGTTGCTGAGGATTCAGGGCACATGTTAGATGACACAATGCCCTTAATTAAACAATTAAAATAAGAAAAGGAAAATGGGAAGAAAATATCTTTCCTACATAGCAACAACCATCTTTTTTGTCAATGAGGAGCCCAAACCTTCACCCATGGACCTAACCCATCTTGTTACTGGGGGTTTTGTAGATGACAAGAAGGAACCCCAGACAGAAGCTCTCAACTTATTAGAAGAGAGTCAAAAAATTTCCAGAGAATTTCCACAAGGAGTAGTGGACAAATTAAAGGAAGCCAGTACATAGAATAGTCCACCCTCCAACTTAGAGCCCGTGGAACCCACTCTATTAGAGGTAGAGATGGAAATGTTTTCAATTGTACTTGTCAACGGAGAGGAATTTTTGTTCTTGCACGATATTGAGAAGGCATTCGGTCTACGCCTCGATGAATGCCTTAGTATTTTTTGCTCAACCTCGGATGTTCCCATGGACAACGCTTCTGACATTATCAAAAAGGCAACAATTCCACTTGGCGATTCAGTTGCGGACACCATTCCATTTGTGTCTGAAGATATTTTGAGCTATGCCAACCAAGATGCCACTAAAGAAGATTTGGCCACAGCAAGGGAAAGAATTTTGGAGAAGAAGATTCCAACATCCCCTGTTGCGGAGCAAAGTGGCATGGCACACTCATCGATGCCTCTAGATGCAATGGGAAGAGGAGAGGATGAAGATAGGCTTCAAGATGTAAGTCTCTAATGACATTTATGGTTGTCTCATATTCATACAAGATGTATCTATTTAATTTTATGATTGTCTATGTGCAAGAAACAATTGAAGTTGATAAATTTGCAGCAAGGAGTGGTGGTGACCGTGTTGCCCATGGCCATGGCTCTTCCTTGGCACATTACATTAGAAAATTGCCAAAGGAAGATTTTGTCATAATCCACAAGGACCTTTCCCCTCAAGGACACTTCATGACTTGGTGTCTGAAGGCCTTGAGCAAAGTTTTGTGCCTATCTACAATAATGCAAGGGACCAATTGTATATTTCTAGTTAGGAAGTCCCTCGCCCTTACTACCCTAAGAGTTAACTTTAGAGGAAAAATATTAGGTCAAATAGGAATAGCTTTAGGTCTTGGATTGACAGACCCTCAGTTAATATCCCAATCAGTTTTGACTTACCAATTGCCACTGTCTTTTCAGAGAAGAAAGAATGTAGTGGAGAGGCTCAAGGCCAAGAGCCAATTGTAAAAACTTTATAATACCAATTATTGTTTTTCCGATTTCCATGTGCATTGTCTTTATGTTTTTGACAATCTCTTAATTTTTGCACACTTAAATGAGTCTTTTTCCAATCAATCTTGTTGTTTTTGTTGCCAACAATGCATGGGATGGCCTAGGAATGCCAAAAAAAGGCCTGCCACAGAAACCCGGGGAATTCCTAGGCCATCCCATGCATTAGGTTCCCTATATTGGAAGTCTATGTCCCTCAATTACAAACTACACTTGGGGAATTGTGGAAGACTCTTCTTATGTGCAATAATTAGAGAAAGTTTAGACTCCTTTGGGTGCATATAAGCATGCAACAGTAAATAAGTACATGTATGTTCATCAACATTGTTTAGCTATTGGTCAGAGGGTTAGCATGTAGTGCACTCTATCTAAGGCCAATCATATGCCCCAATGTGCATGGCATGGTTTTCATGGCTTAGAAATGCCAAAAGAAGGCCTGTCACAGAAACGTGGGGATAGGCCCTGCAAAAGTTTTGCAGGGCCCATCCCCGCATTTTTGTGGCATGCCTTTTTTTGGCATTTATAAGCCATGAAATGCATTATATAGCATTAACACTTACAAGAAGTACATTAAAAAGAATGATTAAACTATGCAAAACACTTCAAAGAGGTACTGGAAAAAGACACCTAGATGCATAGGAGAAATAGACTTCAGAACATGTACACTAAGAGATAAACACTTGGGAGAGAAAATATAAGAAGAGAAAGATTATATTCATCATTTGGGATTTACAAAATATTCATCATATGGGATATACAAAAAATTCTCCAAACAAGGGAGTACAAATTTTTGTTAAGGGTTATTCCCTCTAATTCTTCTAGCGAGCTACAAATCTTTAGGTTGTATTGTCACTGTCTTTGCATGGATGGCACACAGGTTAGAGTGCTCCAACATTGATATAAGATATGCCTCTGTAGCTTCTTGGAGGGCTTCAATGGCTATCCCTTGGATATGAAGTCCAACCGCAATAGCGTTGGATCTCCTCCTTCACAACTCTTACAAATGTCCTTCGTGGAATAAGAAGCTCCACAGACTTTTGATAGTGTCGAATCTCTGCAAAGACTCTGGTTTGCTTTTTGCGCCTTTTTGGTGCTCTTGCATTTGGGGGGATGTTGGGTTGTGGTCGTTGTGGTCTACAACGTAGTTGATAGTTCTTCTTTCTTCTTGGAGCACGCCTAGATGGTCCTGCCTCATCATTTACTTCCTCTGCCCGACCTTGATCTCTTTCTTGATTGGTTGATCTTTGTCCTTGTCCTGCGGGGAGTGTCTTGCCTCCTTGTGTTACTCGATGGTTCACGGGGATATCATCATTGTTCCATGGTGGCTCATTTATACTTTCTTCATCTGAGGAACTCGCTAAATTTGATGGCTCCATCACAACTTGCCTCCATCCTCGTTGATTGGGCCTTGCCTTGAGTGGTGTCCTGAATGGGGGCTCATCATCAGATGTGGGAGGGGAATACTTTATTTCTTGTGTTACATCTCTCTCTCTCTTATGAAGCTTCATCCCGTCGCGATGGAATGCTACCAGAGTGTGTCCTTGCACCCGAGTTTCGTCTAGAAGAGTGTCTTGTGGTTCGACGCTTCTTGTGGGGTGTCATCCATGTTGGGCATTGAATACCTTGCACATGGCTAGGGTAGACGACATGATCCTTTCTAGCAGTCTGCTTTGTGCGTGCCATTCTCTTAGGTTGTAAAGTTGTAAAATGAGGAAGGACACCTCTATTTATAGCCTTCACTTAAGAATTGTCCTGTTCACATTTAAATGGATACAAATTAGTTTTAAGACATTAAAAGTATATTCACAAAAACACTAAAATTTTATTTGAAGTGAAAGGAGTTATTAAAGCCTTGAAAAGAAAAATGCATTTTAAGAGTTTGGAAACTATTTCCAAGCAGAACCCTCGCGGACTCTTTGTGCACGCCATTGGGCATGATGTAGGGGTCCTGATGATGACATCCACTTCTCTCTTGCAATATCATGTTGTAGCTTTCGTGTAATCTATACGATTCGTGACTGACATGCTCGTTCCATTACATATTTTCTAGCGAATGTCGCACGAAAAAACCAATTGAACATTTATTCTAAATAGTTTGATTGGAGTAGACCACCCCCATGACGAGTGTTTTTAAAGTAAACACCTCTAGCCCTATAATGTGACTTCTCCATTCCTAGTGTACTAAAAATGTCCAGTGACCCATATTGATTCATAAAATATGCTTCATGTGCAAAAAGAATATGCTATGATCTGGTCAATAATATATACACATAGTGTTTAAGACCAAATTAAAAAATGTAAGCAAAACTTACTATGTAATGTGTAATGTTGCTTTCTCCCCAAGATAAGATGAATGACCGTGTAAACTCCTTCAAAGTAACTTGGAATAATTCTCGTTGTGAAGCATTAGTGGAAACCAAACACATCAAATGTAACAATTGATCTAACAATGACCAAACCTTCTTTTGCTTGTTAATGAGATCAACCTGACTATTATTGTCTGTTGTAATTGAACAAAGGTGCTTCCAAAGCTCCCATTTCCCATCATCTTGACTATTCACATCTCTTTTAAAGAAACATCTTGCCTTCTTCCCAGTCATTGAAACTTGTTGTAAAATCTCTTGAGACTCACCATACTTCTTAACAACTAAAGATACGTGGCCACCACGACAACCTATAGAATTCAAACGATCTTCTATTTTTTGGATTGCTATTGTAGACCTCTCTAGTGGTTTCATTGCAAATGCATATTCAACATGGAGCTTCAAAAGCCTATCAAAGATCCTCATGAATGCATGCAAAGTACAAAAGTGAACATTGACTAATGGAAATGGAATAATGGGTTCCAATCATTGCTTATTTTATCACGAGTCGGTTCCTATAACATTGGACACCTCAAAAGTGATATCTCCTATTCCTTGCGATTCGATGAGTCTATTTCATCAATTTCTTCAGAGTCATGAACTCTCATCAATGCCCTTGTAGGTTTAGATTGTCTCTTAGATCCTTTGTAACCTTGTGTACAATATGGGCAAGGATAGAGAGAAGATGCTCCTTGTTTACAACCTAACATGCATTTTATACTCTTAAGGTCTCCACTTGTAGATCAATTTCTTGATCTATATGCTCGATGTGGTGTGTCCTCTTAAATGCAATATGCAATGTGGGTTGCAATTTGAAGACTCAATAGGGAAGAAAAAATAGCATATACAATGTCATAATGAAATAAGAGAAAGAAGCTGAAATTAGGAGTACAAAAGCTCAAAAGAGGATTATACAAACTTTGGGCAATCGGTAGGAGACATAAGCATACACTTTCATTCTAAGTGTTGGACTTCGGTTCCCTAAACATACATGCTCAAATCTAGTTTTCCAACTAGCTGCTCAAGAGAAGATTGGCCAATCACTGCTTGCCCACTACTCACTCAAGTGCCAAGCTAGCTGATTCCAAATCTACCAAGTGGAGCACTGGTGGTAAGCTAAGAGCTCTACACACACAAGAGAAGGCAAAGCTGCAGGAGTGCATTCGTTCCTCGAGTCTCTCTCTGAGCTTGTCTTCCTCCCTTGGGCTCCTCTCTCCCCTTTTTGTTGATGAAGAGGTCTACTTATATAGTTTTTCTGAAAGTGAAGGATAGCAAAAGGGGACAAAATTAGTTTCTTCTTTGGCAGGCTCTCTGACACTTTTGACAATTTTGGTACTTTGGAAGCTTCCTTCTTGGTCCACTTTTCCTGCGCCATCACTATCTTCTAAATTCTGGTATTCGGCGCCGTCCACCATCCATGAGCTCTCCGCATGCAAGTGGTTGAAAATTTATACTATATGGAGATCTGGAAAATTTAGTCCTTTTTTCAAGTGAAAAAGTAGACTAAATCAAAAGTACACCCTTTTCTTAAAAATTAGACTACTTTTGAAGTAAGTAGACTAACTTCATAAAATTGGTGAACTTTTGAGTAAGTCGACTAACTTATAAAATTTGACTAAAAAAATCGACTAATTGGTCAACTTAGGAAAATTAGACAACTTAGAGATTTGGTGAGCTGGGAGAATTAGAAGACTTAGGAAATAGGTGAAATGGGGAATTAGGCAACTTGGGAAAATAGGTGAAATGGGAATTTAGACAACTTGGGAAAATAGGTGAAATGGGAATTTAGACAACTTGGGAAAATAGGTGAAATGGGAATTTAGACAACTTGGGGAAATAGGTGAAATGGGAAATTGGGAATTCCGCCTTCTTCATGAACTCATGAGATGGATCCCCTCTTCTCCATTTTCTTTCTCTTTGCTTCTTCTCCTTCTCCTCTTATTCGAAATCGAGGTAACTTGCCTTGTGCTTGGCTTCTGCATCTTGAAAAGCAAAACATAAAATACATTATTTTAGGATGTATCAAAGTACCCCGCTATAGGTTGCCCACCACTTAGACATTCTCCGTCCTCAAAGAAAAATAATACTCTTTTTTCTTCTATCTTTTCTTTTTCTCTCTCTTTATCTCTTTTTTTTCTCTTGTTTTTCTTTTTTGCCTTTTTCTCTTCTTTTTCTTTCTCTCCTTTTTTTTGGGTACAATAGAACAATCATTCAAAACACCGCCACTAGATATTTGTCCGCTCAATTAAACATGTATTGTAATGATTTTCCACATCATACTAGGTAGGGTTTAATGCACTTAAGCAATGTCTTCAATATGGCCAATGAGTGGAAGGTCCAACAGCCTGATGGTGACGAACAGGTCCCCCACCTAGATCCAATTCTCTCTGTGCTTGCAACTAACTGCTGCTCCTGATAACAAATGGACTGATTGAAAAAGTGACTTGCTGCAGACAATAAAGGGACCAAAAATTGTCTTGCGCTTTAGGCTACTGTGCATCTCTTTAATTCAGAAGGGAAGGATTGAAAAAGTGATTTGTTGCAGATAATAAGGGATCGAATGTTGTCTTGTGTTTTAGCCTGCTGTGCATCTCTTCAATTCAGAAGTCGATTGGACTCAAAGAAACAAGGTGAAGAGAGAGGCGCTCGACTCAAAGAACGAGGTGAAGAAAGAGGTGTTGCAAGATCAAATGGACTCCATGGTTCTTATTGAAGGGAATCGGTGAAGAGAAAAATCGACCTGCCCAATTGCCCAAATCACTGTGCAGCTGTCTTGGATAGTTTTGCAAACGACTTGACAAAATATAAAAGTCGATTGAAGTATGAGCTCTTTAAAAAAAAAAATCGACTTTGGAAGAAAAATCGACTCATTGGCTGAAACTTGACCTACTTGAGTATTTAGAGTTAAAAGAAAATCGGCCTACTTGACCCAAACATTGATTAAAAAAAATCGACCTAACAACTTAAAAAAATCGACTTTTTCAACTAAAAAGAAAAATCGATTTTTCTTGGGAAAAAATAGACCTCTTTTTTTTTGGATTTGAAAAAAAACAAAAAAAAAATTCGACTTTTTTTTTTTATAATGAACTTAAAAAAGTCGACCTAACACCAAAAAAATGACTTTTTTTTAAAGCTGAAAAAAATCGACCCTTTTTTTTTTAATCGACCTTTTTTTTTGAAATAAAATAAATTGACCTATAAAAAACAATCGACCTTTTTTATGACTTGGAAAAAATTGACCTATCAACTTGACCAAAATCACTCAATCGACTTATTTTAGGAAATCGACTAATTAATCCACCAAAAAAAATGAATGACCTGCCCAAGTGGATAACTTCTTTTCTTTCTTGACCGCTTCTGCATACTTTGGATTAAGTCCATAAATCCTTCTTCTTACTAGCTTAGCATAATGAATGAGTGGAATAGAATGCTCTCCAAGATGAACCGGAATTCCTTCTAAGTCATGGTAACTCCATGCAAACACATCCTTGAAGTTTTGCATGAAAGTGGTTACCTGATGGAGCAAGGACGGATGATCCCAAAGCCATGTTGCTAGTAAGATCGGTTGTGAGTGTTCCTCATTTCCAAGATTGACTTGCCTTACAGGTTGAGATGACATGGTTGATTGTTCGTTTTGATCTTCAAAAATGCATTGTGGATAGGCCGGCGATTCCTCTATGTTGATCTTTGATTCCTTTTCTTGCATCCATGAAGGTGGAAGCTCTTTCATCCACAGTATGTCAGATGGTATTGGTAAGTCATCTATTGCAGCTCTTTTCTCCTTTCCTTGGGTCAAATCCTTCGAGACTCCTTTCTTTCCTCTCCTCAAGTCCATGATGGGTTCTCCAAGCCCAAGAGTTTCTACCTGTTCGGAGTCTCCTTCACAAATAGATATGCCATAACATGGAAAGGCTTCCATCCATTCCAAAAGATCTTGGTCATCGTTTATTTCAATTTCATTACATGCTTTTGCGATAGGAATGTGTTGTTCTTCGAGAATAGTGAAAGAATGAGCATTACCTCCATGAGATCCTTTTGGATCTAAGTGTACTTGTTTCTGTAATTTCCATGGAAGGTTAACTAAAATAGTACCATTTCCCCTATCATGCATGGCTTGGATGTGCCTTAGCCATGGCCTCCCTATGAGTAAAGGAAAGCCTCCATTGACTTGCGGTAAATTTAACACCACAAAATCTACAAAGAATGTCAGTCCGTCCATCTCTACCGGTACCTTTTCCACAATACCAAGAGGTTTAACTCGAATCTGGTCAGCCAAGGTTATTGTGAACTTTGCTTCACCTGAAAGTTGGAGTCCAAGTGATTTGAGGGTAAAATCTGGCATGAGATTTATGTCTGAACCTCCATTGATTATTACTCCATTTATAGTTATTCCATATATAGTGACTGATAGACATCGACTCTTGAAGTCGATTAGAGAGTTGGTTGATACCTTTGTGAAGTTCTCAGAAATTGAAGCTTTCATCAGGTTTGTTGGAGTGTGCCCACCACTTATTGCAAGCATTGTCGAAGGAGACAATGTCTCTATGATCCCTATAACTTCACTTCTAAACCTTTCATCCAGTCTTAATAGATCATACAATGATACCTGTTGGAAGGTGTTCTTTAATATTTCCTCCGTCTTGATGATGGATGGTATTGGCAAAGGTAGAGGAGGCTTGTTACATGAATGGAGTTCTCTCATCGTTTCTTCAAAAACTTTGTCTATTTCTTGCAAAACTTCAGAATTTTTCGTACCTGAGTCTTTTTCTTGGAGGACCCTTGCTTCTGCTTTCTTTTTCTGGGCTCTAGTCTACACCCCTTGTTCTTGATCCATTTCTTGCAATGCCGCCACTCTAGCTTCTGGACTTGAGTTGAAGGATGGGCGTGCATTGAGTTCTTGATTTCCTTCTTCTCTCTATTGTGAATCAGGTTCTAACTCTGGAGCATAGCTTGGGGTTTCTTTCTCTGGTCCATGATTGTGCAGGGAAACATCTCCATGAAGTTGACCAAGAGCACTTAGTGGAGTGGCATGAATCTGGGCAAAAGAGTCGATTTCAAAAAATAGTCTATTTCCCTTAATTGAGTCATCCTGGGAAAATAAGTCGACTTCAAAAGTTTGACCTTTTTTAAGTAGACTATTTTTAAAAGTTTGGGCAACTTCAAGTTTACCATTTTCCAAAAATTGGTCTACTTTGTGAACATGGTCATTTTTACAAAATTGCTCAAATTTTTTAGTCACTTGCTCCTCTTTTAAGTCGACTTACTCAACTTAACCATTTTAAAAAAATGGGTCAACTTCTTTAGGTGGAAGAATTCGTCCAAATTACCCAGGGGCATCACACACATTCGGGTCCTCTTTCTCAGATAAGTGCCACTGTGAGTGTACAGGAGAAAATTGGGTACCTAGATATTTAAGAGTGTTGCTCTCTTCTCTCTTACTTGAATGAATTCCTGGTTGCTTTCCCTTATTGACACAGATAACATTGACTTGGTAGGATGGAGCTGATCCGCTTGTAGAAGCCTTCTGCTTCGGACAATCCTTCGAATAATGATCCATTGTATCTGGGAAAAACCTCCACGATGGAGACCCTTCTGGGAGGGAGCATTTTCCTTGAAAATGCCCATATTCGCCACATCTGTAGCACATGATAGGACGAGGTGGTCTTCTAAATGGAGGTTTTCTTTTGTTAGAGGAGTTTACCTGAGGAGTGGTATACATGCTTTCGACTTGAAATCTTGGAGTTGGTAATAGGGGCTGATGTACAGATACACTTGGTGATGCCCAATTCGCTTGCATCCCCTTGAGGAAATAGCAATCCCTTGCTTCATGGCCTAGTTTTCCAAAAATTGACACACCAACCTCTCTAGACAATCTTGAGAAGAATGTCCTGATTTCTTACATAAGGTGCACCAAATCAATGTTTTTACCTCTTTTTGCGTTCTAAGCTCCTCCAATTCTTGTCGTAGTAGAGCTAGCGCTTCATCCCTTCCTTGCCAAGCAGCTTTTTCCTCTTGCAAGGTCTTTTGTAACTTCAAGGCTTCTAACTCTCTTCTTAGTGATGCAAGAGGATCACTTGTGAATTCATCCGTACTTTCATGTTATTTGAATTGGACTCTTGCTGCTTCGATCCTTGAGGCTGCAGCTTTGAATTCCTCCAATGATGCATCAGCTTGTAGCAACTCTCTAAGCTTTTGCTTAGAAGTTTTTGGTAGAGCCTTCTCTACCCATTTCTTGACTAGAAAATCCCCAGGATTGTGAGAAAGATGAGAAACTAACGACTTCACTCTGGTCATTAATTCAGAGAATGCCTCTCCTTTTTGTAGTTTAAGATTTTCCAATTGATCAAGAATGTGGTTTGTGGAGTTACCTGGGGTAAATGTAGTTGTGAAGGCGGTTTTGAGGGCATCCTAGGTGGTGAAGTGTGCTTCATCGTGGTGATTGTACCATCGATCCGTGAGCCCTTCAAGAGTGACCGGAAACAAGGCACGGAAGGCATCTTCTCACTGATGCAAACCCCTACTCTTACATAGGGAAAGAAACCTCCTGACATGATCATCCGTGTCCTCATGAGGAGCTGCCTTGAAGGAAGGAAACTTGATGTTGATCCGAGAGAGCAAGTTAGTCAAATCATCTCCCATCACTGCCGCTTGTGGTCTTTGGTTGTCTGCCATGTCCGTTGAAGGAGGCGTTGAGTGCCGATCCGAGATGCCTCCGGATGATGATGCGTAAGGAAATGGGAATGGAAGTGGTGGAGCTCTAGGCAGGATGTAGTGTAATCTTTTCCGTTGATAACTCTTTATGGGAGTCTTTACGGGACTAAGGGATCCTTCCTTATGGCTGGAGCGAGTATGAGTCATAGACTATCGCTCTAATGCTCTTCATCAACTCGGTTCTTGTTAGCCCCAAAAATGGTGAATTTTTATGCACTAACGTGGTTCTATTTGGCAGAAAAATACGCTTGATTTCAGGTACTTGAAGAGTGGATTTGATGATAGGGGAGACGAGTTGAAGATTGTGTTGATAATGCTCCGCAAAAATTTTGAAATTCCTATTTCATTTTGTAACACCTAGCAATGGGTTGAAGATGCTTGGACATTCCTTACTTGGAGTTCTGCTTACATCTTCATGAAACATTTATGTATATGATAAAGTTGGATGTATAGGTTCGGTCTCAAAGTGGAGTGCAGTGCATTGAAAAAGTTCAAGCCATGCCCGTGTGTTAGGCAAGCAATCAAGATGCCTGTGCTGTGGATTGGGTTTGAGAATGTTTTTGTGGCTGTATGAAGATTTTGAGGGAATGCAATTCCAGTTTGCTTTGAGATAGTAGGCTGATAGGGTCATATAAGAATGCATTCAAGGTCAGTGTGTGAAAATAGTCAGAAAAGCAGTCTATGTTCTCCAATAAATATCCATGCCAGGCTCTTCACAATTACTTGGACCAACTACACATGGGAGAAATGATTTAAAGATTGTCTCAGAACATGTGAACCGTTACAATCTTTGCAGCAAAGGTGATTACTATATTGCAAGAGCAGAAATAGAAGGAAGATCTCCATCACGGAAGGATGGTATTGACTCATCGAAAGAGTATGAATTGCGCAAATCTTATTGCACATTTCTTAAAGACCTTGGTGGCATACTTATTTATGAGATCTGCTCCATATTCACCACCCTTATCTCGAGTTACTGGGTTTATCAGGTTTTTGCTTTTGATAAGAGACTATGCGTGGAATTTCAAACCACTCATTGTGGATTTAAATGAGGATTTCACATCCAAGGACTATGAACTCATCATGGATGAGTTTCATGCTGGGAACAAAACAAACCCTGCAATGTTCATAGCTTCTCCCTATGATATGAGAAGTCATACTTGGACAGTTGCTTCACCAGATCAGTTTAGTTTGAAACGACTAGTAGCCTATGCAAGGACTTCAGCGGAGCTACTAGAAAAATTAATCGAGGGTGACATGCCAGAGCGATGGCCGTCTATATTTTGCACTCCTTCAAATTTGTACGACATTATTTTGAAGGTTCAACCCCAGAGGTTGTCGCATCCTCATCGGGTCCTATTTTCAGTTGACGTAAAATCAACAGTGAAGGTAACCGTCAAAGCACCTGGAGATGAATTCAACCCATGGTTACTTCTGCCAGCTCTAAAAGGAGATTCGGATCCTGAAAAAAGCTTCTCGTTGGTTTCAACCCAACCTGCTGCTTAATAAATGACATAAAGATGAAGTTTGGGGGCCGAGAGCCGTTTTTGCTGGCAGGTCTGTGTGTTGCAGGCCTGACGAGCAAACGGAAAAGGGGGCAGGTCCGTTGGCGCTGACAGGCCCTCTGGGAGATGTTCTGGCCACTGCTATTCTGGACTTCAATATAGGGAAAGAGGGAGACTGCTCGTGGGATACAGGGAGTTCTAGTTTTTGACACGCACAGAGAAGAGTGCGAGGAGAGGGACACAAGGAGGACATTTCAGAAGACCTTTCGGGGGCATTCACTCTCTTCCATTTCGGGGGCTGCTGACTGCCCGAGAGTGCAGAGGAGGACGTTCATGTGGAGGATTGGTCAGGAGAAGAGAACCTGTTTCTTTGACTTTCAGAGCTATCGAAGAAGGAGAGAGCTTCGAACTTCCACAAAGATTCATGTGACGGCTTCAAAAGGGTTGTTGGAGAACACTCATGGAGAGATGCATTGAGCAGGAAACTTACGTGAGAAGTGGGCTATTGTAAGAACAAGAGGTACGAATCGTGCTACTCTGAGAGGCATTAATGGCTACCTGCCTCTAAGGTCTAAAGATTTTTTTTCGGACTTTCATCTCCAAGTTTGAGTGATTATCCCCCTTAGAGTCATGAAGAGGTACATTGATGTTAATCTACTTGTCAGAATAGTTACAAGAACAAGATGGAGATTAGATCAATGAAATATCAAGCGTGTTTTTTTGTTGTGATATTGTCTTTACTAGCATTTAACTCTATATGCAGGGCTTCATGAGATGCTTAGTATCCTTAAATGGTCATATCATTAGCTAGACATACACATTCTTAAAGCAGAAAAGATCTTGACATGCTTCGTAGGTTGCATACGTACCACTCTTACTATTTTCAAGTCTAGAATTTTAATGGAAAGAGGATGGGTTAGATATTCGTGATCATATATGCTATGTATATTGACACCATGAATGAATGCGAAGATAATCAGGAGGGCTTTGTTGGGAATTTAACGATAAATGCATGTCTACTTTGATCCCTGTGAGAAACAGTACTTTGATCCCTGTGAGAAACAGTTGAGGCTGTAGATATCATGGCTTTGTTAACCATTCTACCTCTACTTTGATCGCAAGATACTAGAGGGCACACATGCTTGTGCTGAGTCTTCTGATGATGGTATTCCTTGACAGAGAGTTGTTCAAGTGGTGACTCTCTCGCAGAGGTCTTAGGAAGGGGGCAAAGAACTAAAGCTTAGAATTTGCAAGCAAGACAACGTCTCTTGTTACAAGAGAAGAACGTGGAAGACACGGAGTGAGTGTGTCTGTAACCAGCTTCTCGTGCTACTGAAGCGAAGCAAGTGGTTATCAGGATTCTTGTTGAAGGTTCACGCGGGGATCAGCATGTACAAAGATTGCCCTCATAAGCTTTACATTTGGAGTTATAGTGGGGTTTGAGCTAAATAAGACCATACGCAGAGCTGCCTCAAAGCTTTTGAAAAAGATCAGAGATGCTGGTTGATGCGTGGAGGAATAATGTTTTATCAGCTTTTCCAAGGGCCTTTGTGTGAGTGTCAACCCAGACGTTCATATGCTTGATAACGGAGGTGACATGCAACACCATCACGGAGTAGATGGAATATAGAGAGCTTGATGGTGTGGTATGAAGTGTCAATATTTGTGTTCCTTGTGCAATAGACAAGAAGTCTTAAGCATATTACTATATGATGCAATAATCTAGTGGATCTTCATTCCTTTTTTGTGGTTCATCAACCGAACATGTTTTGGCATATTTGCATCTTATTCTGTATGTTCCCTTGCAACCAGTTCAGCAGCAATTTCGGGATGATTCAGCATAGACAGAGATGAGGTATTCTTTTGTGGGCCTTTTACTTCAAATAACAAGAAAGACATTCTTGATTTTAGGAACAGAATTGTTGACTTTCGGTTTTCATAGCTATGTCGCCATGAAACAAGTCCTAGGAGTTTTCTAACAGCTGTCATTGTTGCTTTCAACATCAATACTATTTGCAAGGAACGATTCATGATTTTAGATATTGATAAAGATGCATGCCATTAAATTGACGATCCTTTGTGGCTTCTAAAAAAAAAAAAAAAAAAAAAAAAAAACAACAATGTCATCTGTATGTAAGAGAACTAGGGCAGTCACAAATCAAACTCGTGGGCACGGAAAACCGAAGGGGTTGAATACATCGATCGTGGGCAAGGCCACTTGGTTGGGTGTGCATGAGCATGTACATGCTTGAGAAGTGTGTAGGTATATGATCAGGTGCTGGTGAGTGTGTGTTGGTGAGGGTATGTGTGTAAGGACTGAGTGCAATTGCTTGGGCATTCATATGTGAGTGTCCATGTTGGGAGGAGGATGTGTCATGGAGAGTATTTGTAAGTAAAAAAAAGTAACATCAAAGACGTTAGGTGTGAGAGAGTGTGGGAAGGACACGATTGCATTCTGAGTGGTTGAGGTTGTGAATTGGATAATTTGGAAAAGTAGAGTGAGAGAGAGAGAGGGTAAAGGGAAAGTGTGGAAGAGCTTGAGTATATATGTGATCCAAGTGGATCGATTACGAGGGGTTTGAGCAAAATAAAGGCTTTCACAATCACTTTTTCCGTGGCCATAAGAGTAGATAACATTTTGGTGCGTTTGCCGGGAAGCATATGAACTAGTACATATACAAAGGAAGGACTCCTCGAGAGATAATTGCGGGCTCTAAGTAATCCAATTAGACCGATTGCGAGGGATTTAAACCGAATAAAGTCTCGTAAAACCTCATGGCCAAGGAAGTCCCGCATTGACAACCCCAGCTTTTGTAGCTGCCACTAGCACGCCAGGCGAGGTAAAGCCTGCGCTAATCGAAGAGCGAATATTGGAATTGGTCACGCAAGCTATAAAAGCTGCCACGATAACTCAGGAGACATACACAGCGAAACCAGAGGTCACAACAAACCCGAATCAAGTGTTTCGATCGAATACATGGTGTGGAAAGTGCCACGGTTATGGCCATTTGGCTTCAGAATGCCCTACAGTCTCGAGAGTATTCACATATAGGTCGCCACCTAGGATGCGTTGTACTTTTTGTGGAAGAACAAATCACACAGAGGACCGATGTTACAACAAGAGAGCCTATGAAGAAAGGACCATGAAATCAGGAGATACAAGAGAAAGACCTTACACGGGGTTGCCTGCTCAAAGTGTCCCACCTACATCTCGTTGGGAAAACAGACCTACTTATGGATATGGTGCTCAGGGTCAAGGAGGAGACTATCCAAGAGGAGCTCCGCGTGACCAAAGAAGAGATGGTCCAATCCAGTGCTGGAGATGTCATGGCTTTGGTCATACCCAATCTAGATGTCCAAACGAAAAGAAGCCGATTGATTATACCCCGCTATGTAGGTACTGTAGTGGGGAGGGCCACTTTGATGAAGATTGTCCAAAACGAACAGCTGCCGCCGGCAAGGAAAAAGGACCAGTAGGATCCTCGAACTATGTTGATACTCAGATGCATCCCACATCGAGAGCCCAAGAGCACATTCCTACGATCGGAGTAGTGTTCAAGACACCGAACCCTCAAGAAGGCTCTAGCTCGTCGATGCACTTTGTGGATGCTTACGAGGCCAAGAACCCACACAAAGATCCAACTCTGGCAGTAGTCACAAGAACTCAAGAGTACTCGAAGAAGAATCCAGGAGGCGAAGGTGAAGAAGGGAGTCAAGAGAGGATAGCTGAACACGAAGAGGTAGAGAATCAAGTTAGAGGACTTGTTGAGCGGCAAGAGTTTGAGGATGGAGAAGAAATTGAGATCCTTCCACCAGTAACCAAGGAGTTTGTGCCGGGCATAGCACCATTCCCTGAAAGATTGAAAGCTCCTAAGATTAGAAAGGAAAGACAAAGTTCGGAAGAAGTAGATATTGTGAAGTTACTTGCTGACACTGAAGTCACGCTGGACATTGGCACATTGCTAAAATGTTCGCCTGTTTATAGGAAACAATTCTATAACGAATATATTAAGAAGCCGAGGAAAGCTAGAGATAAAAAGAGACAAGACAAGGATGTTCAAGGAATCATTCAAAGCATTACGACGCAAATTGATTCAAATGCTCCAGCTGTGACGGTCGAGATTAAAGGGTATGCAGTCCCTGGTGCTCAGTTAGATAGTGGAGCCGCAGTCAACCTGATGACTGAATTCATGATGAAAGCTTTGGGCCTTAACCACATGGAAGAGACGCCGATGTCTTTGAGGATGGCAGATCAAACACAAGTGAAGCCTGCGGGTCTTTTGAAGAATGTAAGCACAGTTGTGGGCGGTCTAGAGTTTAAGGTTGATTATCTGATAGTAAGACCAAGGACCTCAGAGGCTACCTTCTCGATCTTACTTGGACGACCATGGCTGGTGCAAGCCGAATGTGTGCATGACTGGCGCACAGGTTTTATTTCGATAGGGCCAAAGTCCGATCGGATTCAAATACAAGTATCCCCACCCTCGAGCAACAAGAAAAAGACAATAATAGTTGATGAGATGGAAAGGAAAGAGAAGGAGAAAGCAAGGCACGAGAGTGCACGAGCTAGATTTTCTTTGAACACGGACACCTACAAGAATCTGCTTCAAGACGGGTTCAACTTGCAGCTCTTTAAGAATCAAGACACGAAGATGGGAGAGTATAAAAATCCATTACTCTATAACGACAATTCGGATCAGGAGCTGCTAGGATGGTTGACGCACACAAGTGAATTTGATTGTTACATGTTGAGTATAGACTCAAGTAAAAACAAAGCTACTCAATCCCTGGAGAAGGGAACTTCAAAAGAGGAATCGAAACGAGAGTTAGCTGCGGCAATGGAAGTGCAACAGTTGCGAGACAGAGTTAGAATGCTAGAAGCAGAGATTCTAAAGAGGAGTCAAGGATCAGAAAAGGAAGCGAAGAGTAAGACCGAAGTGTCGGAAGCCATCGCAAAAGCTGAATTGAAGAAACTAGGTTCAATCGGAAGAGAACAAGACAATGATTTGCTGACCAACCATGCACGTGTGATCGGAGAGCACATTCCAATCACAGTGTCATCGAGAAATAAAGACTATTCGCGAGAAGCTCAGTTGGAAAAATGGGAAGTCTTTCCAGAAAAGTTCTTGAGTGTAGGGTCAGAGCTACCAGATGGAGTACGAGGCTGCATTAAAACAACACTCAAAAATTTTAGCGAGGCCTTTGCATGGTCGTACAGTGATCTGAGAGGAATTGATCCCCAAATCTGCCAACATTACATAGACTTGGAAGGAGGCACACGACCGGTATGTCAACGACTCAGACGAACGAATCCAGTCTATTCGGAATTGATCAAGCTGGAATTGACCAAATTATTGGAGGCAGGATTCATATACCCCATTGCATCTAGCGAATGGGTATCACCAATTGTAGTTGTGCCGAAGAAAAATAAGAAAATCCGTATTTGCATAGATTATCGGAAGTTGAACGAGCGAACGAAGAAGGATCATTTCCCCTTGCCATTCACTGATCAAATCTTGGACAGAGTGGCTGGCCATAAATTGTACTCCTTTTTGGATGGTTTCAGTGGGTACAATCAGATCCAAATTCATGAAGAGGACCAATCCAAAACTACTTTCACGACAGAATGGGGTACGTATGCATATCGGGTGATGCCATTTGGATTATGCAATGCACCGGCCACATTCCAGAGAGCAATGATAGCTGCATATCAAGACTACCTGCAGGATTGGATGGAGATATTTCTTGATGACTTTGCAATCAGAGGCGACGATGAAAATATGATGAAGAGGATCGAAGCGATTTTAAGAAGAAGCATCGAAAAAGGCATCGCATTGAATCCTGAAAAGTGTACATTTGGAGTACGAAGAGGATTGCTTTTGGGTCATGTCATTTCCGAAAAAGGGATTGCGGTTGACGAGGACAAAGTGGAGAAAATTGGACAACTTCCACCACCGCAAAACTTGCGACAACTCAGAGGATTTTTGGGCCATGCAAACTATTATCGACGTTTTATATTAAATTTTGCATCTATAGCGGCACCACTGACGACTCTTTTGAGGAAGGACCAACAATACCAGTGGACGGGAGAGTGTCAAGTTGCATTCGACTCGATCAAAGAGAGGTTGATAAATGCACCGATTTTGGTAGCACCTGATTGGACGAAGGAATTTCATGTACATACCGACACTTCTCATACTGCAGTTGGAGCAGTACTATGCCAAGCCGACGAAAAGAAGATGGATCATCCTATTTACTATGCAAGTCGCAATTTGAATAGCACTGAGAGGAACTACACGACTACAGAAAAGGAATGCTTGTCGATGATCTTTGCGGTGAACAAATATCGACACTACTTGATGGGAAAGCATTTCACTTTTTATGTGGATCACGAAGCCCTTAAGTATATCATTAATAAACCAGAGTTATCAGGACGACTGATGAGATGGATGCTACTTCTCCAAGAGTTCCAGTTCACAGTAGTCACCAGACCAGGCAAAGCACATATATTGGCCGATCATCTATCTCGAATTGTTAATGAGGAGCCAATTTCTGGTGTGCCCGACGATGCTCCTGATGGACATCTATTCCAGGTTGAAGCTAAAATACCTTGGTATGCCGATTTGGTGAATTTCTTGTGCACTACTAAATATCCGCCAGGAGCAAGCAAGAGGGAAAAACAAAAGCTGTTAGCATTGGCAAAGCATCATAGCATCATTGGGGGGCAACTCTATCGATATTTTGTTCATGAGAGCATTTATCGGAGGTGTCTCGAGGAAGAAGAAGCAAATCTAGTGTTGCGGGCTTTGCATGACGAACCTTGCAGTGGACATTTTGCTGGTGAATTGACAGCAAGAAAGATTTTATTAGCAGGGTATTGGTGGCCAACATTGTTCAAAGACTCACATACATATTGTAAGAAGTGCGATAAATGCCAACGAATGGGAAAACCCACATTATCACATGCTTCTCCTCTTACGCCGGTGTTGGCTCTTAAGCCGTTTGAGAAATGGGGAATTGATTTTGTGGGGCCTATTGATCCTCCCTCACGACGAAGATCCAATAGGTATATCTTGGTCTGTACTGATTATGTTACAAAGTGGGTGGAAGCCAAAGCTCTGAGCACTGACCGGGCTGTTGATGTAGCGAAATTTCTGTATGAGCAGATTATCACTCGATTTGGATGCCCATTGGAAATAGTGAGTGATAGAGGGACACATTTTGTCAATGAATTGATCGAAGAATTGATGGAACTCTACAAAATCAAACATAGAAAGAGCACTCCATATTATCCAAGGGCAAATGGACAAGTGGAGGTCACCAACAAAATCCTTGAACAGATTCTGACAAAAACAGTAGCGGTGCATAGGAGAGACTGGGATGAGAGACTTCTGGAAGCTTTATGGGCATATCGAACATCCTACCGAGTGACAACTAAGAGCACTCCGTTCTCTCTAGTATATGGAGAGGAAGCCATTTTCCCTATCGAAAAAGAAGTGCCGACATTAAGAGTGGCCATTGAAGCCAGATTGGGCAAGGAAGAGTCATTGAAGGAAAGGTACATACAATTGGTCAAGCTGGAAGAAAAGAGACTTATCGCACAACAAAGCTTGGAAGCTATCCAGAAGAGATGTAAGGAAAGGCATGACAAAAACCTCAAAACCTATGTGATTCAAGAAGGGGATTTGGTACTAGTCTATGATAGTAAATATTATAAATTCCCAGGAAAGTTGCAGACAAGATGGGCGGGACCGTTTAAGGTGGTGGAACTCAATCCCAATGGTTCCATGAAAATTCAGGATTTAGGAGAAGAATATGCTCTCGTGAAGGTTAACGCGCTTCGAGTTAAACCATATTTCAAGTGATATTAGGACGGGAGAAGCCAGACGATATCCAAACGAAATGACGAAGTAGACTACTTGTACATACATGTATAGTTATATATATATATGCGCATATGTAAGCTATGATTTGTGTGTCAAAAATAATCTCCCTTGCTAGCTCAAGCATTTGGACTTCTAATATTTTTTGTGTTATGCAGAGACTGTTAGGAGTTAAGTAACAAAATGGCAGACCAAATTACGCAACTCTACTTGTACGAGCTAAGGATATATTTCTCGGACCAAACGTTCGCTCGCATGGATATAGATGTCGACGACCTTGAGACGGAATACGATGTTGAGGAAGCGCATTGGATGGTATGCTTTATAAACCAGGATTTGGGTGTTGCATTTTATATTGAGTGTTTTGAGGAATACCTAGCTCGACATGTAGGATGGGCGGGAGATCGATACTATTATTTTGATCCTTCGAGGGAAATGCCTAACGAGGAAAATGACATCACATGGGCTTGGGCAGATGTGCTGACACTAGGAAGTGATGACGGAGCTCCCAAAGTTGAGCCTGACTCGCCTTAGAGAAGTTGTCGGGATTCGAGTACGATATGAGACAGCATGAGACATTCCGGAGACTCACATTCTAGGACACCTAGGGATAGGTATACGAGGGACTAAGGCATAGCTGGCTGTAGTTACCAAGTCAAAAGTTGAATCGATGAATACATATGTAGTGTCTGTAGTTGAGAGAATGAAGTGAAGAGGTGGTTGATCTGTCAAAGGCTAGTGTGTATATGTTTTGCATGTATGTGTGGGAACAGTGGGAAAAGTCCCTTTCTTCCTCTCCCTAATTCTCAGGACCTGGGTGAACTAATTAACTATGAAAAGAAAGAAAAAGAAAAAGTAAAGAAAAAGTATTGTGTTGTTGTGATCGTACCAATGCGCTATGGTGGACTAGTAGGTGGGTGGATTTATCCTCGCCGGGTGGTTAGGACCACGAGCCGCAGCTAGTTTCGCCATAGGCTTGGGATGTATATGTCTGTGTCTTAGCTACGCGCCATAACGGGTTGGTAGGCAGGTGGAGCCATCATGGCTGGGTAGTCACGACCATGAGCCGCATCCAGTTTCGTTATGGGCTAGCTGATCTATGTATGTGTGATCATGTTGTGTTTGTGTGTTGTGCGCTGCATTGCGTTGGTAGATGGGTGGAATCAACCTGATCGGGTGGTCAGGTCCACGAATCGCATCCAGTGTCAATGTAGGCCAACGTATGATTAAAACAAAATTTTCATATGAAGTTATTCCCCACTCCTGAGGGGGAGAGAAAGAGAGGAGAGGGCGATGATCGCCTGGAAGGGAATGTTAGTTGCTTGTGTGATTAGTATATGCTGGCTTGCGACAGATCAGCTCACTTTGAATCAACATTCTTGAAGGCACGGAGACTCTATATGTACTTATGGATGAGGCTTTAGCGAGGTGATGCAACGGTAGTGCTTTATAACTTGTGTGCTCTATCTGAGGGTTTTTCTAGTGTTTGGGACACTCTAGGGTTCTGATGTATGTCTTGACTTGCACTCGAGTTTCGATGATTTTTGTAGGGCGACGATGGGGATCCTTCGGGAACGTCTAGTCATGAAATGGTTGTACATAGCGAATAGTAGGTCAATAAAAAGGGTTATGCATTTTGGGTATCTTTGCATCTCCGATCGTGTTCATTTCAGTTGTCGTTGTTCATTTCAGTTGTTGTTATTTTCTTTTCTGTTTTCCGCAATGGTAGTCGCATATGTAAAACATGGAAAGGTGTGCATGTGTTATTTTGGTTGAGACCATTTTTCATACTGGAATGTATGGGCAAATTGATGCATGGCTGAAATGGAATTGCGTGTATGTGCATGTTCTTGAATCGTTTTGGAAGTGACTGATTTGAATGTATTTACGAGTGATTTTTGAGCACTAATAGCTTCGATGAGTGCAGGTTCAGTGGAAGTGGCGGCTCGATGAAAGGTATGTGAACTAATTGGAAATTGACATGTTCATAATTGTTTGGATTTTATTTCAGCATGAACGGCTTGTCGAGGACGACTTCGCGAGTAGAAGAGGGAAGTATGTTAGCCCCAAAAATGGTGAATTTTTATGCACTAACGTGGTTCTATTTGGCAGAAAAATACGCTTGATTTCAGGTACTTGAAGAGTGGATTTGATGATAGGGGAGACGAGTTGAAGATTGTGTTGATAATGCTCCGCAAAAATTTTGAAATTCCTATTTCATTCTGTAACACCTAGCAATGGGTTGAAGATGCTTGGACATTCCTTACTTGGAGTTCTGCTTACATCTTCATGAAACATTTATGTATATGATAAAGTTGGATGTATAGGTTCGGTCTCAAAGTGGAGTGCAGTGCATTGAAAAAGTTCAAGCCATGCCCGTGTGTTAGGCAAGCAATCAAGATGCCTGTGCTGTGGATTGGGTTTGAGAATGTTTTTGTGGTTGTATGAAGATTTTGAGGGAATGCAATTCCAGTTTGCTTTGAGATAGTAGGCTGATAGGGTCATATAAGAATGCATTCAAGGTCAGTGTGTGAAAATAGTCAGAAAAGCAGTCTATGTTCTCCAATAAATATCCATGCCAGGCTCTTCACAATTACTTGGACCAACTACACATGGGAGAAATGATTTAAAGATTGTCTCAGAACATGTGAACCGTTACAATCTTTGCAGCAAAGGTGATTACTACATTGCAAGAGCAGAAATAGAAGGAAGATCTCCATCACGGAAGGATGGTATTGACTCATCGAAAGAGTATGAATTGCGCAAATCTTATTGCACATTTCTTAAAGACCTTGGTGGCATACTTATTTATGAGATCTGCTCCATATTCACCACCCTTATCTCGAGTTACTGGGTTTATCAGGTTTTTGCTTTTGATAAGAGACTATGCGTGGAATTTCAAACCACTCATTGTGGATTTAAATGAGGATTTCACATCCAAGGACTATGAACTCATCATGGATGAGTTTCATGCTGGGAACAAAACAAACCCTGCAATGTTCATAGCTTCTCCCTATGATATGAGAAGTCGTACTTGGACAGTTGCTTCACCAGATCAGTTTAGTTTGAAACGACTAGTAGCCTATGCAAGGACTTCAGCGGAGCTACTAGAAAAATTAATCGAGGGTGACATGCCAGAGCGATGGCCGTCTATATTTTGCACTCCTTCAAATTTGTACGACATTATTTTGAAGGTTCAACCCCAGAGGTTGTCGCATCCTCATCGGGTCCTATTTTCAGTTGACGTAAAATCAACAGTGAAGGTAACCGTCAAAGCACCTGGAGATGAATTCAACCCATGGTTACTTCTGCCAGCTCTAAAAGGAGATTCGGATCCTGAAAAAAGCTTCTCGTTGGTTTCAACCCAACCTGCTGCTTAATAAATGACATAAAGATGAAGTTTGGGGGCCGAGAGCCGTTTTTGCTGGCAGGTCTGTGTGTTGCAGGCCTGACGAGCAAACGGAAAAGGGGGCAGGTCCGTTGGCGCTGACAGGCCCTCTGGGAGATGTTCTGGCCACTGCTATTCTGGACTTCAATATAGGGAAAGAGGGAGACTGCTCGTGGGATACAGGGAGTTCTAGTTTTTGACACGCACAGAGAAGAGTGCGAGGAGAGGGACACAAGGAGGACATTTCAGAAGACCTTTCGGGGGCATTCACTCTCTTCCATTTCGGGGGCTGCTGACTGCCCGAGAGTGCAGAGGAGGACGTTCATGTGGAGGATTGGTCAGGAGAAGAGAACCTGTTTCTTTGACTTTCAGAGCTATCGAAGAAGGAGAGAGCTTCGTTCCACAAAGATTCATGTGACGGCTTCAAAAGGGTTGTTGGAGAACACTCATGGAGAGATGCATTGAGCAGGAAACTGACGTGAGAAGTGGGCTATTGTAAGAACAAGAGGTACGAATCGTGCTACTCTGAGAGGCATTAATGGCTACCTGCCTCTAAGGTCTAAAGATTTTTTTTCGGACTTTCATCTCCAAGTTTGAGTGATTATCCCCCTTAGAGTCATGAAGAGGTACATTGATGTTAATCTACTTGTCAGAATAGTTACAAGAACAAGATGGAGATTAGATCAATGAAATATCAAGCGTGTTTTTTTGTTGTGATATTGTCTTTACTAGCATTTAACTCTATATGCAGGGCTTCATGAGATGCTTAGTATCCTTAAATGGTCATATCATTAGCTAGACATACACATTCTTAAAGCAGAAAAGATCTTGACATGCTTCGTAGGTTGCATACGTACCACTCTTACTATTTTCAAGTCTAGAATTTTAATGGAAAGAGGATGGGTTAGATATTCATGATCATATATGCTATGTATATTGACACCATGAATGAATGCGAAGATAATCAGGAGGGCTTTGCTGGGAATTTAACGATAAATGCATGTCTACTTTGATCCCTGTGAGAAACAGTTGAGGCTGTAGATATCATGGCTTTGTTAACCATTCTACCTCTACTTTGATCGCAAGATACTAGAGGGCACACATGCTTGTGCTGAGTCTTCTGATGATGGTATTCCTTGACAGAGAGTTGTTCAAGTGGTGACTCTCTCGCAGAGGTCTTAGGAAGGGGGCAAAGAACTAAAGCTTAGAATTTGCAAGCAAGACAACGTCTCTTGTTACAAGAGAAGAACGTGGAAGACACGGAGTGAGTGTGTCTGTAACCAGCTTCTCGTGCTACTGAAGCGAAGCAAGTGGTTATCAGGATTCTTGTTGAAGGTTCACGCGGGGATCAGCATGTACAAAGATTGCCCTCATAAGCTTTACATTTGGAGTTATAGTGGGGTTTGAGCTAAATAAGACCATACGCAGAGCTGCCTCAAAGCTTTTGAAAAAGATCAGAGATGCTGGTTGATGCGTGGAGGAATAATGTTTTATCAGCTTTTCCAAGGGCCTTTGTGTGAGTGTCAACCCAGACGTTCATATGCTTGATAACGGAGGTGACATGCAACACCATCACGGAGTAGATGGAATATAGAGAGCTTGATGGTGTGGTATGAAGTGTCAATATTTGTGTTCCTTGTGCAATAGACAAGAATTCTTAAGCATATTACTATATGATGCAATAATCTAGTGGATCTTCATTCCTTTTTTGTGGTTCATCAACCGAACATGTTTTGGCATATTTGCATCTTATTCTGTATGTTCCCTTGCAACCAGTTCAGCAGCAATTTCGGGATGATTCAGCATAGACAAAGATGAGGTATTCTTTTGTGGGCCTTTTACTTCAAATAACAAGAAAGACATTCTTGATTTTAGGAACAGAATTGTTGACTTTCGGTTTTCATAGCTATGTCGCCATGAAACAAGTCCTAGGAGTTTTCTAACAGCTGTCATTGTTGCTTTCAACATCAATACTATTTGCAAGGAACGATTCATGATTTTAGATATTGATAAAGATGCATGCCATTAAATTGACGATCCTTTGTGGCTTCTTAAAAAAAAAATAAAAAAAAATAAAAAACAACAACAATGTCATCTGTACGTAAGAGAACTAGGGCAGTCACAAATCAAACTCGTGGGCACGGAAAACCGAAGGGGTTGAATACATCGATCGTGGGCAAGGCCACTTGGTTGGGTGTGCATGAGCATGTACATGCTTGAGAAGTGTGTAGGTATATGATCAGGTGCTGGTGAGTGTGTGTTGGTGAGGGTATGTGTGTAAGGACTGAGTGCAATTGCTTGGGCATTCATATGTGAGTGTCCATGTTGGGAGGAGGATGTGTCATGGAGAGTATTTGTAAGTAAAAAAAGGTAACATCAAAGACGTGAGGTGTGAGAGAGTGTGGGAAGGACACGATTGCATTCTGAGTGGTTGAGGTTGTGAATTGGATAATTTGGAAAAGTAGAGTGAGAGAGAGAGAGAGGGTAAAGGGAAAGTGTGGAAGAGCTTGAGTATATATGTGATCCAAGTGGATCGATTACGAGGGGTTTGAGCAAAATAAAGGCTTTCACAATCACTTTTTCCGTGGCCATAAGAGTAGATAACATTTTGGTGCGTTTGTCGGGAAGCATATGAACTAGTACATATACAAAGGAAGGACTCCTCGAGAGATAATTGCGGGCTCTAAGTAATCCAATTAGACCGATTGCGAGGGATTTAAACCGAATAAAGTCTCGTAAAACCACTTTTTCCCTTGGGCTCAAGACCATTTCAGTTCTTCAAAGGGCTGAACGTCTAACAAGTTCAAATTGCAACCAAGGTCCCACCGGGTGTGCCAAAATGAGCACTTGTAGATCAATTTCTTGATCTATATGCTCGATGTGGTGTGTCCTTTTAAGTGCAATATGCACTGTGGGTTGCAATTCGAAGACTCAATAGGGAAGAAAAAGTAGCGTATACAATGACACAATGAAATAAGAGAAAGAAGCTGAAATTAGGAGTACAATAGCTCAAAAGAGGATTATACAAACTTTGGGCAATCGGTAGGAGACATAAGCATACACCTTCATTCTAAGTGCTAGACTTCGGTTCCCTATACATACATGCTCAAATCTAGTTTTCCAACTAGCTGCTCAAGAGAAGATTGGCCAATCACTGCTTGCCCACTACTCACTCAAGTGCCAAGCTAGCTGATTCCAAATCTACCAAGTGGAGCACTAGTGGTAAGCTAAGAGCTATACACACACAAGAGAAGGCAAAGCTGCAGGAGTGCATTCCTTCCTCGAGTCTCTCTCTGAGCTTGTCTTCCTCCCTTGGGCTCCTCTCTCCCCTTTTTGTTGATGAAGAGGTCTACTTATATAGTTTTTTTGAAAGTGAAGGATAGCAAAAGGGGACAAAATTAGTTTCTTCTTTGGCAGGCTCTTTGACACTTTTGAAAATTTTGGTACTCTGGAAGCTTCCTTCTTGATCCACTTTTCCTGCGCCCTCACTATCTTCCAAATTCTGGTATTTGGCGTCGTCCACCTTCCATGAGTTCTTCACGTGCAAGTGGCTGAAAATTTAGACTATATGGAGATCTGGAAAATTTAGTCCTTTTTTCAAGTGAAAAAGTAGACTAAATCAAAAGTACACCCTTTTCTTAAAATTTAGACTACTTTTGAAGTAAGTAGACTAACTTCATAAAATTGGTGAACTTTTGAGTAAGTCGACTAACTTGTAGAATTTGACTAAAAAAAAATCGACTAATTGGTCAACTTAGGAAAATTAGACAACTTAGAGATTTGGTGAACTGGGAGAATTTGACGACTTAGGAAAATAGGTGAAATGGGGAATTAGGCAACTTGGGAAAATAGGTGAAATGGGAATTTAGACAACTTGGGAAAATAGGTGAAATGGGAATTTAGACAACTTGGGAAAATAGGTGAAATGGGAATTTAGACAACTTGGTAAAATAGGTGAAACGAGAATTTAGACAACTTGGGGAAATAGGTGAAATGGGAAATTAGGTGAAATGGGAAATTGGGAATTCTGCCTTCTTCATGAACTCATGAGCTGGATCCCCTCTTCTCCATTTTCTTTCTCTTCACTTCTTCTCCTTCTCTGCTTGTTCGAAATCGAGGTAACTTGCCTTGTGCTTGGCTTCTGCATCTTGAAAAGCAAAACATAAAATACATTATTTTAGGATGTATCAAAGTACCCCACTACACCACCCAAATGCCATTCTACCTGAAAATCACCTATATCATCTACAGAAAGCTTTTGCCCATGTATTTGAGAAGAGATTACTTCCGTAATCCATGGAGTCCTACTAAAAATCCATGAAATAACATTGTTTCTTCTCTCTCTCTCTCTATCAATAGCGAATAAAAGAATCACTTACAAGTATGTCTCTCTTTGAATCGTTGTCGTCAAAGCGTAATGTAGGTCGTCTCTCGTCCAATTCCAAACAATCGACGCCAAAGAACTTCTGCAAAATCAACGAAAAGAGAAATTAGAAACCCTAAAGCATAGAGAAACACAAATGCTAACAGTACGCGCAGCACTTACCAAGATGTGAGATCTAAGCCGAGAGAGTGTGTGTGTGTAGGGAGAGAGATCTGTGTGTGTGTGTGCACAAGACAATGCAGGTTCGCGCGCGCAAGTTTGACAGTACTCAAACACGTGCAAAAATGTGAAGTTTTGCTCTCGGGTTCGCGGTATGTTTAAAACTCGCCGCCGGTATAGGCGCTGGTATGGATGTCGGTATACGCGTCGGTAGTTGTCAGTAAATTACCGATGCATATACCGACGCCTATACTGACGCTTATACCGGCGGCTGCGGGCCACACCGACGTTCCGTTTAAAACGGTCATACCGATGGTCACTTGACCGTCGGTATCTCTTAGTGAGATTTTCTGAGGGCTATACTGACACCGACTATGACCGTCGGTATATGCAGCGTCGGTATGCCCCTCATATGTTGTAGTGTAAGAAGATATTGGATCAAGAGGATATTGTGAACCATGAGTGCAAAGGTCAATACTTTTTCCTCCAGCTGCACGACATTCATTTTGAGAATTGGCATCATTGTTGCATCGTGTATTTGGAGCAAAATCTCTATGCACACGAACATGGATACTTGTTGATGCAGGAGCATGAGGACGTTCACTGTGAAGTTTGTGATACATGTCAACATCATCTTTGCTAATGACCAACAATATAAAAAACAAAGATGAAAAACTAGTTGGAAGGGACTCTAAAGCATATGTTTTGCTCAAAAAATGTGTTTTCTTGTATGTGTATGGGTTAAAGTGTATTTTTCCATTGTGTATGGCTGAAAATGATGAAATTTGAAAAGAATCATTTTTTGGGAGAAGCATAGTCACGGGTTTGATGATGTGGCACTTACTTTTGGAGGAAGTTTGAAAATTATACTTTTTCTAAAAGAAACTTCAAAAAAATGGGCCCAAAAAAGTGACTTCTGACATATATATTGACATATATATTAGGAAATAGGCCCTTTTGAGTTAATATAAACTAAAAATGAGATTTAAAAAAAAACTCATTTTTTTATTCAAATACATGCACGAGTTTGATGATTTTTCAGGTTTAGATGTTTGAATTCAAAGCAAGTTTAACCCTTATTGATGAATACCGGTTTATCGTCATTTTGGGTGCTCATGAATAACACATTTGATTTTATTGAGGGACATTCTAACTTGTGCAATAAATAAACCAAGATCAATATCATTATTTTTAAAACGAAAACTTTTTACTTAAGAATAAACTCTGATTAAGTGAATGAACAAGCTAAACTTTTTATTTTGTCATTTTTTATTTTAGGTTGGTGTTTTGAAAAATTAGTATCCTTTTGTACCATTTCTCCCTTTTGACCTACAAGTTTTTCCTAAATTTGATGATGTATCGGTTTTCTGTAAGTAAAAAATGAAAAACGGATCATCCTAACATACATATTTTTGGTCTTTAGTCTCACTTCCCCTCTGGTTAGGGGCTTGTACATCATCAATATTACGAATTTTTTGTAAGAAAAGGCCACGAAAACTTTGTTTATACTAGACAGACTTTATTAGTTACACATATGTACCCAAACGTTCTCATTCCAATCAACAAAGTTATTTAGCAAGGTAAAGGCACTTACTCCTAATTCCCATTCTCATTGTAATGTTAGATTTGAACCTTTATATTTTCTTTTTTATTTTTAAATGAGGAAGTTTGACTAAAGCCTACTCTCTTTTGTTCCAATGAATTCAAAGAACGGCTGCACATGAAGGGGCTTAGTACCCATGAGACCCCTCTTTCTCACAAAGAAGGGGTTAAGATGGCCTGAAGGCAATACAACAAAGATGGACCAGATTCACTAGGAAACTAGTTTGGAAGCCGACCTAAGATCTAATATCTTTCAAGTGCCATTGATAAGGACCCTCACCCCCGCCTCAAGAGGCAAAGTGCCAACTGACTAAACCAATGCACATGGACATTTTGAGTTCTTAATTATGTACATCTAAACTATCAACAAAGATTTGATCAAACATTGGAAAGATCCTTATAGTCCATCTATATACAAGTTGTATATAAGAAATGGTCACAAAAATGTCTTTCCAAGCCAAAGAGTCTGTGTATGTAGGGTTAGTTCATAGGATACCATGGTATTAGCGAAGTGTTCATTTAAAGCATGTGTATATGTTGGTGCAAGCCACAAGCCTACACATTTGGCTTGAAGGATACCTTGAAGTTCATACACACATGGAGAAGCATAGGAACATATGCTAGTGGTTAATTACCACTTTATCTTCTTGTAAAAGTCACATTTGACTTGGAATCTTTGTAAACACCTACCAAAAGGAATTCGTGGAAAAAGGTTAGCTTTGATTGAAGGAATATCTCCTAGGATATAGGAACTTGATCATAGGGAGCCAAAAGTTTGAATTTGAATTCAAAATTTTACCCAATCACTATAAAAGTGATCATGAAAAAGTCGCAGTTAGAACTCAGCATTTCCGAGCTTCTCATTACCATTTCTGAGTGTGTGTGAGGCCTTCACTCTAGCCCACACCTATCTACACCATTAGGCAATGATATTCATGCCAATGGTATTGTATACAAGTGTTCATTAATACATATATCTACATTGTTCATTTCTGAGTTCTCTGTCATAGTACTTGAAAGTTTGTCAACTTATGGAGAGCATATCTCAGTCATTTATCCATCAAATTCAACGATCTATAGATTGTTGGAACCAGCTCAAAGTTTTCTACGTGCTATCAAAAATTGAAGAGATTCTATTCAGCCATTTCAGAGAAAAGCTCGTCGAGGTGATCACTGGTCAAGGTCTGCAACAGTTCTAAAAAATCGGGGATAAAGTTTTACTTGCTAAATTGATTTCTCTGAGCATAGTTAATCTTTTTATATCATTCCACTTGGAATAGTTAGCTTGCTAAGCTAATTAGATACCCTTAATAGGAATTTTTCCAATTCCTACTGTGCTGGTTATACTGAGCAAAAGATCCAGTAGGTGTCAAGTCAAAAATAGAAAGTTTTCATTGAAACTTGAGGTTCAAAGTTATCTGTTTTGGTTCAATCTTTACATACATCATTTCCAAAGTACATAGGCCATTTTATGGTGTCATTGGAAAGCTAAGGAGGTCCACTTATCATCTCTGAAGCATTCAAGGGCTGGTACAAAGCAGGATTTGGTAGTACCTACTCAATCTCTTGGAGTGTCCATCCATCATTCCCAACAGTATGGTCATTGAAACTACTATTCTACCAGAATGCCGTACCTCCTACAAGGCACATTTACTACGATTTATTCCTTTCACGAATATGGCAGATTAAAAGTTTTTCCTTTAGTTTTATAGAATTCTTTATAGTTACATATAATCTTTAAGTCGAAATCTTATGAAAAAATTATAAAAAGCCAGATGATTTATTTTGGTGAGTGGTCTATTTCAGTATCCTAAGAGTGATATTACTTCTTTTTTTGAGTCATATAACAATGTAATTGCAGTGATATTACTTCTTGTTGTGTTTTCCATTCAGTATTTCCACGAGATTAGTGGAAACATAGTGGCCGAAATGAGTTCAGTCTCTTCTCACTCGAAATCCGAAGTTTTAATGGAAAGTCACTTCCAAAAATAGCATCTATCAAAACTTGGGCAAAATCCTTTCTATGAATGCTATCGTACAAATAGCATAAACGCTATGTGATCTACCTCGTCGGAGTAGGAATCTTGAAAGATATACCGCACAGAGAGAGAGAGAGAGAGAGAGAGAGAGAGAGAGAGAGAGAGAGAGAGAGATGTATGTATGCATATAATTGTTGTAATAGCCGAAATCCATAACTGTAAACTACTTGATGTCTTTATGGCTATGATGTTACATGTTCTCTCTCTGTGTATAGATATACAAATATATTGTTAGATCGCCGTAGGAAAATATTTAAATACATACTTATTATGAAGTAGTTTTTGGGCCATCATATACATAAGAAGCTTATCCTTGTCATAAGATCTTTTATCTTAATCGAATGGTATATTTGGAATGCTAATCATTGTAGATGTGAAGATAGACTGTTTTGTATGTTTATCATGTCTTTGTGGAGCAATTATGCATATGAAGTTTTACATCGAAGACCCCCCGGAGAAAATTCTAAAGATTGAACTGCTTAATTTGTAGATTTTGTCGGCAAAACCCAAGAAATTGATCCACCCCCAACCCTATGCTTAATTCATAAGAATCGACGGATTCAGGTGATTTGTGGACCTTTTATGTGTAGAAATAAGGGGCGTTTTTACCTTAAACTTTGATTAAAAATGATGATTTGAGTATATGCAGGATACTCCGTTTGGGAAAAATTGGTAAACGCAGGCGACACTTAGTCATTTCCTGTTATAACCGCATTTCTTTACAGTCTCTAACCTCTAAGTTTAGAGACCTACGATCACCTTTGAAATAAACGCATGTAATATTACCAATGGTCTTAGCATTGATGAGTACCATTTAAAGGTGCTACTTATATACATCGATAGAAATGTTTCTTGGCTTCTGAAAATGTTCTCAATAGGTTTAATGTTTTATGATTTGCCCATTTTTGTGTGCTACGCACTCAAATCGAGACACTTATGTTTATCAAATTGATGATGATCCCAATAACCATATACTTGATAACATTCAAATTGAAAAGAACATTTGGAAATATGAATGATGTAGTTATTATTCAGATTTTTTATTTTCAAAAACATGTGTTCCTTTGTAACTGTTCTTTATTTTGACCTAAATGGTTTTCATAATCTTGATGATGTTTCAATTTTTATCCGGTAAAACCAGCAGAGTGGATCATCTTCACATGCATGCATACATACATACATACATACATACATACATACATGCATGCATGCATGCATGCATGCATGCATACATGCATGCATGCATGCATGCATGCATGCATGCATGCATGCATACATACATACATACATACATACATACATACATACATACATACATACATACATACATACATACATACATACATACATACATACATACATACATACATACATGCATGCATGCATGCATACATACAAACATATATGCATGCATGTATACATGCATACATACATACATACATACAGACATACATACATACATACATACATACATACATACATGCATACATAGATACATACATACATACATACATACATACATACATACATACATACATACATACATACATACATACATACA
>CM035407.1:150075583-150078083 GCA_020310875.1 Ceratopteris richardii
GCTTTTCACATAAAAAAAAAACTGCTTATCATAGCTTTTGACCTTTGACTTGGAAATTAGGATTTGACTTTTAGATCCCTAAATGTTCTCCAACTTAAGCATGTGATATATCATTGGATAGATCTTGAGTAGCACTTTCCAAATATATAATAAAAATTTATTCATATTTTGCCAATTTTGATCATCTTGGAAATTTTCAAAAGTCTGATATAACTCCCTGTTTTATGGACTTGCTACCACTTGCTAAGTAATGAATTTAGCTTGATTTGTGTATACCATAATGATCTTATCTATCTATATATTGCACTATTCTCAACATGCTCTATGTGCACTGTTTCCACCTGCAACAATACCAATTGTTGGTTTTTAAGGACCATAATCAATATAGAGACAAAAATGAAATAGAGACATGAGTGAGAATAGACAAGTCAATAGAGAGATGGAGCAAAGCTCCACATATATGCCATACATTCCAAAATATGAAGTCCATGAATGCTGCAAAGAATCGTAGAATTTGCATATAAATGCACAAATATGTGACATATCTTCATAAATTGAAAATCTCCATAAAGGGAAGATGCTCTCCTCCAAGTATAGATAAGCGCGAGCTCATGTCCTCGATGTAGAAGAAGAAGCACAAACCCTAACAGTTGCCTTGTTGAAGATGAAGAAAACCATAACTCCATCTCCTCCAAGGTTGAAGAGGGGCCTTCTCTTAGGCAAGCTCAAGGCTTGCTCCACAAGATGTGTTGATTCTATAGCTTGGGACCTTATCTTTATATAACAATTAATCGATAATGAATCAAGGGGGTGTTTTTTGTCTATTTTTTATAATTTTATAATTATTTTTGCATATAATATCTTCTCTCAACTAAAATATATGCTTTTCACATTAAAAACTGCTTTTCAAAGCTTTTGACTTGACCTAGAAATTAGGGTTTGAATTTTGGACACCTAAATGTTCCCTAAATCTAGCATGTAATATATCATTAGATAGGTCTTGTATAGAAATTTCCAAATATGTAATAAAAATTCTATGTTTTTTGACAAATTTGACCATCGTTGACCTTGGTTGACGTATTCTAGAACTGACCAATTTTGAAAATATGTGCAATCCCTCTTTTGGAAGGTTGCATTTTTAACAATCCTATTCTAACGTGACAAAAGGGGAATATGCCAGGATAACTATATATTGAGTTGGGGGATAGAAATGTAAAATGTTGTTACTAGTGGAAAAAGTGTTGTTGTAGGTACTTGTAAAGATCATTCCGATTCCCATAAAAATACCTAAGACTTTTGACATGAAGAGCACTCCATACCAAAAATAAAAGGAGAACTCCAAGAATTTTCAGTTATAGTCTTCTCATCCAAATATTTATATGGAAGGATAGAGATGGAAAAAGCAAAAGATGGAATATAGAATTAAACATATTTCCTCAACTTTCAAGGTTTGCCACGCCTATCAAGTATAGTCGTATGCTTCCATGTATACCTATAAAAAGAAAATGTATACAAGAAGTTGAAAATTTGTCCACCATAAGGTTTTGAATGTAGATCTGTGTATTCTCCTTGTTGAAATAATATATGTTCTAAGATAATCTTGCAAATCTTCAGAAAGTTTGATATAATAGCTGAATATGACCTGTTTAGAATATCTACAAAATATGTGATTGCTTGTGCAATCAAATAGGATTGATGTGACCCCTCCTCGAGCTAACTTTCTTTGGTTCATGTATCGAGCAAGCTTCTGACAACTCCCTGTTTTATGGACCTCTAGCCACCTATTAAATAATGGATCGAGCTTGACTTGTGTCTTCCATAATTCTCTTATCTTTCTATATATTGCACTATTCTCAACATGCTCTATGTGCACTTTTTCCACCTTCTCTTAGGTTTTTAAGGTCCCAATCATATAGAGACAAAATGAAATAGAGAGATGGAGAAAGCTCCACAGTATGCTATACATTCCAAAATATGAAGTACATGATGTTACAAAGAATTGTAGAGTTTGCATGTAAATGCACAAATGTGCAATAATATGCACGTTTTGCTTTTATTCTACATATTCTGACCAAATTCGACCATCTTTGACCTTGATTGACTTGGCTAAAACTGAACAATTCTGAAAATATGTGCAATGCCTCTTGTGGAAGGTTGCATTTGTAACAATCCTCTCCTAACTTGGTAGAAGAGGAATGTGCTAGGATAAGTATATATTCTGTTGCTCGATAGAAATGTAAAATGTTGTTGCTAGCGGAAAGAGTGTTGATGTATGTACTTGTAAAGATCATTCCAATGTCCATAAAAATACCTAATACTTTTGACATGAAGAGCACTCCATACCACAATGATAAGAACAACTCAAAGTTCACTTATGCTTTTCTCATCCAAATATTTGTATGGAAGAATAGACATAGGAAAGTAAAAGATAAAATATAGACTTAAACATATTTCCTCAACTCTCAAGGTTTGCCACGCTTATCAAGTATTAGTCATATGC
>CM035407.1:150110626-150125626 GCA_020310875.1 Ceratopteris richardii
ATGTAGAAATCGTGCAAGGAAAGCTTATCTTAAGAGAGTATTAGCTAATGCACATATGAAAGTTGGTTAGTCAAGCACATATTATTAAGTTGAAAGGCATTCATGATCAACTTCTCAATGTTGGTATGAATATTTGTGATGAAGAGATGGTAACTTAATCAATTTACTTCTTTCCTCATATCGTTCCTTTCTCACATCTCTTTCTCCTTCTACAAGAGAGAAAGAAATCATATTTGCAGAACTTTAGTTCTTGTTACTCTAAGAAGAAGAGGGAGGACAAGGAGGAAAGTTGGTCTCTAAGGATAAAAGAAAGTCTTCTACCTCTAAATCCACTATCACATCTTCTTCTACCTCTATAACTATTTCGTGTACACCTACATGTCCATCTGCTTCATCTACATCTACTTCTACTACCATAAAGAAGGGAATTTACCATTATTGCCAAAAAGTTAAGTCATTGTATTGCTCATCATATTGTTGCATGCAAGAAAAGAATTTGTAATGAAAAGAAAAGAGCTTTAGGTAATATTGATAAAGAAAGTTCAAAAGTTGAATCTTTAGATGATGTTACTTTTGCATGTGTTAGTAAAGAGGAGGTTTCTTTTGATCAAGCAACATTGCATGCTATATCAAAGAACCCATGGATCTTTGATTCTAGTGCAACAAAGCATATAACAGTTTGCAAGAAAGCTATTTTTTCTCTTACTCATTCTTATGCTAGAAGAGTGATTATTGCAAATGGTCATGATTTGGATCTTATTAGTGTGGATGATGTCATACTAAAATCAAGAGTAGGTGAAGTTTAAAAATTTCTAATGTTCTTATGTATCAAAGATCAACAAGATTTTTCTCTCTACCTCAACTTTTCTTACATACGGTTATAATGTTGTTTTTAAAAAGGATTTATGTTAAATCTTCACTCCAAATGAAGAGTATTGTCTTTAAAAAAGTAAACATAGAAGTGGGATGTTTGTCTTATAAAAAATCAGTCATGTGAATGTTGCAACACCAAAGACAAACATGGAGTTTTGGAATGCAAAATTACATAAATTACCTTTCAGGAAGCATGGATTTATCAAGGTTACAAGGAAATTACATATTTATGCAGTTGTGAATGGACCTTTAAGAGAAGACTCAATTCATGGTCAACGATATTTTGTCACATTCATTGATGATTTTATAGAATATACTTGGGTTTTTGGTTTCAAAAGTTAGGAGTATTTTCTACATTCAAGAAATTTGCAGCTATGATTGAAAATGAAACCAATAGAAAATTCAGATTTTAAGAAATGATAGAGGTGGAGAATATATGTCTAATGATTTCAAGTCTTACTTGAAAGAAAAAGATATTATTCACCAACTCAGAATTACATATACCCTAGAGCAAAACAGTATTGCAGAGAGGGAAAATCGTACACTTGTAAAAATGGCATATAGCACGTTATTTTGAAAGGAGCTTTTTCCTCAAATTTTGGTTTGATGCTATTCATATAGCTACCTATGTTCTAAACAAAGCACCTATTGAAGGTACTCACATCTTATGAAACTTATTTGGTAAGAAACCCAATATGAACTATTTTAGAGTTTTTGGTTTTCTAGCATATGTTCACATTGAAAAAAAGGATTGTGGTAAGCTTGATGAAAAAGCAATTGAAACTGTTTTTATTGGTTATGGTATAGAAATTGAAGGTTACATGTTTCAGGTACTACATACATGTAAAATTTTGCTCTCACATAATGCATGTATTGCAAAAAAATCAGATTTATGATAAAAATTCAGGGATTCCAAATTTTAGAAAATCAGAAAATTTTTCTTTTTGGACCCGTACAACATGTAGCGGGGTACTTTGATACACCCTTAAAATAATGTTTTTTTTTTTGTTTTGCTTTTCAAGATGTAGAAGCCAAGCACAAGGCAAGTTACCTCGATTTCGAACAAAAGGAGAAGGAGAAGAAGCGAAGAGCAAGAAAATGGAAGGGGGATCCAGCTCATGAAGAAGGCCAAATTTCCCATTTCACCTATTTTCCCAAGTTCCCTAATTCCCATTTCACCTCTTCTCCCAAGTTGCCTATTTTCCCATTTCACCTATTTTCCCAAGTTGTCTAATTCCCATTTCACCTCTTTTCCCAAGTTGACTAAATTCCCATTTCACCTATTTTCCCAAGTTGCCTATTTTCCCATTTCACCTATTTTCCCAAGTTGCCTAAATTCCCATTTCACCTATTTTCCCAAGAAGTCTAAATTCCCATTTCACCTATTTTCCCAAGTCGTCTAATTCTCCCAGTTGTCTAATTTTCCTAAGTTGACCCATTAGTCGATTTTCCCAAGTTGACCTATTTTCCCAAGTCGTCTAAATCTCTAAGTTGTCTAATTTTCCTAAGTTGACCAAATAGTCGATTTTTTTAAGCCAAATCTCTAAGTTGTCTAATTTTCCTAAGTTGACCAAATAGTCGATTTTTTTAGTCAAATTTTACAAGTTAGTCGACTTACTCAAAAGTTCACCAATTTTATGAAGTTAGTCTACTTACTTCAAAAGTAGTCTAATTTTTAAAAAAAGGGTGTACTTTTGATTTAGTCTACTTTTTCACTTGAAAAAGCGACTAAATTTCCCAGATCTCCATACAGTCTAAATTTTCAGCCACTTGCACGCGGAGAACTCATGGACGGTGGACGGCGCTGAATACAAGAATTCGGAAGATAGTGACAGCGCAGGAAAAGTGGACCAAGAAGGAAGCTTCCAGAGTACCGAAACTGTCAAAAGTGTCAGAGAGCCTGCCAAAGAAGAAACTAAATTTATCCCCTTTTGCTATCCTTCAATTTCAGAAAAACTATATAAGTAGACCTCTTCATCAACAAAAGGGGGAGAGAAGCTCAGAGAGAGGCTCAGAGAGACTTGAGGAAGGAATGCAGAGCTGAAGCTTTGCCTTCTTTTGTGTGTGTAGAGCTCTTAGCTTACCACTAGTGCTCCACTTGGTAGATTTGGCATCAGCTAGCTTGGCACTCTGAGTGAGTAGTGGGCAAGCAGTGATTGGCCAATCTTCTCGTGAGCAGCTAGTTGGAAGACTAGAGTCGTGAGCATGTATGTTTAGAGAATCGAAGTGCAGCTTTTAGAGTGAAGGTGTATGCTTATGTCTCCTACGGTTTGCCCAGAATTTGCATAATCTTCTTTTGAGCGGTTAGATTCATAATTTCAGCTTCTCCCTTTCATTTCACTCGTAATTTCAGGTTCTTTCTCTTATTTCACTGTGTCATTGTATATGCTATTTTTTCTTGCCCATTGAGTCTTCAAATTGCAACCCACAGTGCATATTGCACTTAAGAGGACACACCACATAGAGCATATAGATCAAGAAATTGATCTACAGGTGCTCATTTTGGCACGCCCGGTGGGACCTTGGTTGCAATTTGAACTTGTTAAAAGTTCAGCCCTTAGAAGTATAGAGTTGATGAAGAGTGTTAGAGCGATAGTCTATGACTCATACTCGCTCCAGCCATAAGGAAGGATCCCTTAGTCCCGTAAAGACTCCCATAAAGAGTTATCAACAGAAAAGATTACACTACATCCCTCCTAGAGCTCCACCACTTCCATTTCCATTTTCTGACGCATCATCGTCGGGAGGCATCTCGGATCGGCACTCAACGCCTGCTTCAACGGACATGGCAGCGATAGGGGACGACTTGACTAACTTGCTCTCTCGAATCAACATCAAATTTCCTTCCTTCTAGGCAGCTCCTCATGAGGACGCGGATGATCACGTCAGGAGGTTTCTTTCCCTATGTAAGAGTAGGGGTTTACATCAGCGAGAAGATGCCCTCCTTGCCTTGTTTCTGGCCACTCTTGAAGGGCTCGCGGATCGATGGTACAATCAACACGATGAAGAACACTTCACCACCTGGGATGCCCTCAAAACCGCCTTCACAACTACATTTACACCAGGTAACTCCACAGAACGCATTCTTGATCAATTGGAAAATCTTAAACTACAAAAAGGAGAGGCATTCTCTGAATTAATTACCAGAGTGAAGTCGTTAGTTTCTCGTCTTCCTCACAATCCTGGGGATTTTCTAGTCAAGAAATGGGTAGAGAAGGCTCTCCCAAAAACTTCTCAGCAAAAGCTTAGAGAGTTCCTACAAGCTTATGCATCATTGGAGGAATTCGAAGCTGCAGCCTCAAGGATCGAAGCAGCAAGAGTCCAGTTCAAAGAACATGAAGGAACGGATGAATTCACAAATGTCCTCTTGCACAACTAAGAAGAGAGTTAGGAGCCTTGAAGTTACAAAAGACCTTGCAAGAGGAAAAAGCTGCTTGGCAAGGAAGGGATGAAGCGCTAGCTCTACTACGACAAGAATTGGAGGAGCTTAGAACGCAAAAAGAGGTAAAAACATCGATTTGGTGCACCTTATGTAAGAAATCAGGACATTCTTCTCAAGATTGTCCGGAGAGGTTGGTGTGTCAATTTTGTGGAAAACCAGGCCATGAAGCAAGAGATTGCTATTTTCTCAAGGGGATGCAAGCGAATTGGGCGTCACCAAGTGTATCCGTACATCAGCCCTTATTACCAACTCCAAGATTTCAAATCGAAAGCATGTATACCACTCCTCAGGTAAACTTCTCTAAGGAAAGAAAACCTCCATTTAGAAGACCAGCTTGTCCTATCATGTGCTATAGATGTGGCGAATATGGGCATTTTCAAGGAAAATGCTCCCTCCCAGAAGGGTCTCCACCTTGCAGGTTTTGTCCGGATACAATGGATCATTATTCGAAGGATTGTCCGAAGCAGAAGGCTTCTACAAGAGGATCAGCTCCATCCTACCAAGTCGATGTTATCTCTGTCGATAAGGGAAAGAAACCAGCAATTCATTCAAGTAAGAGAGAAGAGAGCATCACTCTTAAATATCCAGGTACCCAATTTTCTCCTGTACACTATCCAGGTACCCAATTTTCTCCTGTACACTCACAGTGGCACTTATCTGAGAAAGAGGACCCGAATGGGTGTGATGCCCCTGGGAAATATAGACGATTTGTTTCACCTAAAAAAGTTGACCCATTTCTTAAAAATAGTCAAGTTCAGCAAGTCGACTTAAAAAAGGAGCAAGTGACTAAAAAATTTGACCAATTTTGTAAAGTTCAGCAAGTCGACTTAAAAGAGGAGCAAGTGACTAAAAAATTTGACCAATTTTGTAAAAATGACCACATTCACAAAGTAGACCAATTTTTTGAAAATGGTCAACTTGAAGTTGCCCAAACTTTTAAAAATAGTCTACTTAAAAAAGGTCAAATTTTTGAAGTCGACTTGTTTTCCCAGGATGACTCAATTCAAGAAAATAGACTATTTTTTGAAATCGACTCTTTTCCCCAGATTCATGCCACTCCACTAAGTGATCTTGGTCACCTTCATGGAGATGTTTCCCTGCACAATCATGAACCAGAAAAAGAAACCCCAAGCTATGTTCCAGAGTTACAACCTGATTCACAACAGAGAGGAGAAGGAAATCAAGAACTCAAAGCAAGCCCATCCTTCATCTCAAGTCTAGAAGCTAGAGTGGTGGCGTTGCAAGAAATGGATCAAGAACCAGGGTTCAGACAAGAGCCCATAGAAGAAAAGAAGAAGCAAGGGTTCTCCAAGAAAAAGACTCAAGTACGAAAAATTCTGAAGTTTTGCAGGAAATAGATAAAGTTTTTGAAGAAACGATGAGGGAACTCCATTCATGTAACAAGCCTCCTCTACCTTCGCCAATACCATCCATCATCAAAACGGAGCAAATATTAAAGAACACCTTCCAACAGGTATCATTGTATGATCTATTAAGATTGGATGAAAGGTTTAGAAGTGAAGTTATAGGGATCATAGAGACATTGTCTCCTCCGACAATGCTTGCAATAAGTGGTGGGCACACTCCAACGAACCTGATGAAAGCTTCAATTTCGAGAACTTCACAAAAGTATCAACCAACTCTCTAACCGACTTCAGGAGCCCATGTCTATCAGTCACTATATATGGAATAACTATAAATGGAGTAATAATCAATGGAGGTTCAGGCATAAATCTCATGCTAGATTTTACCCTCAAATCACTTGGACTCCAACTTTCAGGTGAAGCAAAGTTCACAATAACCTTGGCTGACCAGAGTCGAGTTAAACCTCTTGGTATTGTAGAGAAGGTACCGGTAGAGATGGACGGGCTGACATTCTTTCTAGATTTTTTGGTGTTAAATTTACTGCAGGTCAATGGAGGCTTTCCTTTACTCATAGGGAGGCCATGGCTAAGGCACATCCAAGCCATGCATGATTAGGGAAATGATACTATTTTAGTTAATATGCCAGGAAAAGTACAGAAACAAGTACACTTAGATCCGAAAGGATCTCATGGAGGTAATGCTCATTCTTTCACTATTCTCGAAGAACAACACATTCCTATCGCGGAAGCATGTAATGAAATTGAAATAAACGATGACCAAGATCTTTTGGAATGGATGAAAGCCTTTCCATGTTATGGCATATCTATTTGTGAAGGAGACTCTGAACAGGTAGAAACTCATGGGCTTGGAGAACCCGTCATGGACTTGAGGAGAGGGAAGAAAGGAGTCTCGAAGGATTTGACCCAAGGAAAGGAGAAAAGAGCTTCAATAGACGACTTACCGATACCATCCGACATACCGTGGATGAAAGAGCTTTCACCTTCATGGATGCAAGAAAAGGAATCAAAAATCAACATAGAGGAATCGCCGGCCTATCCACAATGCATTTTTGAAGATCAAAACGAACAATCAGCCATGTCATCTCAACTTGTAAGGCAAGTCAATCTTGGAAATGAGGAACACTCACAACCAATCTTACTATCAACATGGCTTTGGGATCATCCGTCCTTCTCCATCAGGTAACCACTTTCATGCTTACCTTCATGCAAAACTTCAAGGATGTGTTTGCATGGAGTTACCATGACTTAGAAGGAATTCTGATTCATCTTGGAGAGCATTCTATTCCACTCATTCACGATGCTAAGCCAGTAAGAGGAAGGATTTATCAACTTAATCCAAAGTATTCAGAAGTGGTCAAGAAAGAAAAGAAGTTATCCACCTGAAGCAGGTCATTCATTTTTTTTGGGTGGTTAATTAGTCGATTTCCTAAAATAAGATTGAGTGATTTTGGTCAAGTTGATAGGTCAATTTTTTCCAAGTCATAAAAAAGTATCGATTATTTTTGATAGGTCGATTTTTTTTTTAGTTCCCAAAAAAAAAAAAAAAAAAAAAAAAAGTCGATTTTTTGAAGGTCGAATTTTTTAAGAAAGGTCGATTTTTTTATTAGGTCGAATTTTTTTCAACTTCAAAAAATGGACAAAAAAGTCGATTTCTCCTATGCTGAGTGATGTTATGAAAAAAAAAATCGAATTTTTTTGAATAGGTCGATTGTTTTTCCAAGAATAAGTCGATTGTGAAAGGTCGATTTTTTCGAACTTTAAAAGTCGATTTTTTTGGGTCAAGTAGGTCGATTCTTTTTGAACTCTAAAAAGTTTTTTTGGGGTCAAGTAGGTCGATTTTTTTTGGTCAATAAGGCGATTTTTTGGTCATGCGTAAGTCGATGTTTTTCATAAGTTAGTGCGTGCCTAAGTCCATTTTTTCTCATAAGTTAGTGCTTTGGAAAAACCATCCGTCAATTTTCTTCATCAATCGAATTGAAGAAGCGCCGATTCTACTCATCTGCTCATCCATCATCGCTGCTGATCTGCTCATCAATCCCCTACTGATCCCAACTCTTAAGAGTTCTTGCGATCCAGAACTAGTTCAAATGAAGCGCAGCACCAGTCTATAAATGAGCAGTAGGTTGCATCAACAGTCCGATTTTTGCCACTTTTGAATGAGCAGCCGACTGAAAAATTGAGCTTCCATTTGTTATGAGCTGAAAATTGACCTTAGGCAACAGCAGGAGTTTGTTTGTTCAGCCTCATCTTATGCAAGAGTGAAAATCTAAGAACCTACAAGGTGGCATCCAAGTACAAGACAAAAGCATCCAACTATTAGCAAAGTAACATGTCCCATTACTTTCAGGATATGAAGGATACCGCAACTCACGAGCAGCTCCCATGCCAACTTGGAAAAAAAAAAAAAGAAAAAAAAAAAGTATTATTTTACTCCGAGGACGAAGAATGTCTAAGTGGTGGGCAACCTGTAGCAGGGTACTTTGATACACCCTTAAAATAATGTATTTTTTTTATTTTGCTTTTCAAGATGCAGAAGCCAAGCACAAGGCAAGTTACCTCGATTTCGAACAAAAGGAGAAGGAGAAGAAACGAAGAGCAAGAAAATGAAAGGGGGATCCAGCTCATGAAGAAGGCCAAATTTCCCATTTCACCTATTTTCCCAAGTTCCCTAATTCCCATTTCACGTCTTCTCCCAAGTTGCCTATTTTCCCATTTCACCTATTTTCCCAAGTTGTCTAATTCCCATTTCACCTCTTTTCCCAAGTTGACTAAATTCCCATTTCACCTATTTTCCCAAGTTGCCTATTTTCCCATTTCACCTATTTTCCCAAGTTGCCTAAATTCCCATTTCACCTATTTTCCCAAGTTGTCTAAATTCCCATTTCACCTATTTTCCCAAGTCGTCTAATTCTCCAGTTGTCTAGTTTTCCTAAGTTGACCAATTACTCGATTTTCCCAAGTTGACCTATTTTCCCAAGTCGTCTAAATCTCTAAGTTGTCTAATTTTCCTAAGTTGACCAAATAGTCGATTTTTTTTAGCCAAATCTCTAAGTTGTCTAATTTTCCTAAGTTGACCAAATAGTTGATTTTTTTAGTCAAACTTTACAAGTTAGTCGACGTACTCAAAAGTTCACCAATTTTATGAAGTTAGTCTACTTACTTCAAAAGTAGTCTAATTTTTAAGAAAAGGGTGTACTTTTGATTTAATCTACTTTTTCACTTGAAAAAGAGACTAAATTTCCCAAATCTCCATATAGTCTAAATTTTCAGCCACTTGCACGCGGAGAACTCATGGAAGGTGGACGGAGCCGAATACAAGAATTTGGAAGATAGTGACGACGTAGGAAAAGTGGACCAAGAAGGAAGCTTCCAGAGTACCAAAATTGTCAAAAGTGTCAGAGAGCCTGCCAAAGAAGAAACTAAATTTGTCCCCTTTTGCTATCTTTCACTTTCAGAAAAACTATATAAGTAGACCTCTTCATCAACAAAAGGGGGAGAGAAGCTCAGAGAGACTTGAGGAAGGAATGCAGAGCTGAAGCTTTGCCTTCTTTTGTGTGTGTAGAGCTCTTAGCTTACCACTAGCTTGGCACTCTGAGTGAGTAGTGGGCAAGCAGTGATTGGCCAATCTTCTCGTGAGCAGCTAGTTGGAAGACTAGAGTCGTGAGCATGTATGTTTAGAGAATCGAAGTGCAGCTCTTAGAGTGAAGGTGTATGCTTATGTCTCCTACGGTTTGCCTAGAATTTGTATAATCTTCTTTTGAGCTGTTAGATTCATAATTTCAGCTTCTCCCTTTCATTTCACTCGTAATTTCAGGTTCTTTCTCTTATTTCATTGTGTCATTTTATATGCTATTTTTCCTTCCCCATTGAGTCTTCAAATTGCAACCCACAGTGCATATTGCACTTAAGAGGACACACCACATAGAGCATATAGATCAAGAAATTGATCTACACAGCCATGTAAAGGACAAATACAAACCCCTCAAGCTTCTCAACCTGAATTTGAATTTCAGCCACCACAACTGTCCCCATCTCCTACTCATTTTGAACCTTCAAAAACTCCTATTACTCGTCCATATGATGAGCAGCCAATTCAAAAATTTGAAGAATCTTCTAGAGTTCAAGAAGAAAGAGAGATATCCCCAATTTTCAAGAAGGTACCAAAGTGGTTTTTACAAATTATGCAAGAGAGTGGAAGGGTTCTTCAATTAGAAATTTTTAGAGATGGTTTAAATATTGGAAATGCTGTTAGAAATTTCTCATGTATAAATCAGGGCATCGTTGCATTTATATTTGTTGTCTTTTCCTGATCCAAAATATATTGTGCTACTGTCATATTATGGTTGCATACAGTAATATTGTGTAGGGCTTTGCTGTGATGGGTTTTAGGTATAAAGGCATTCGACACACAGGAGTCGGAAATGATAATTGAACCGGCACTGAAGTGGGCAGGCAACCCAGACATTCTTATTGCAGTGAAAGTTTTTGGGATTAGAGCAACAATTCAGGCACACAACCCACATACATACCATGCAGTTGCTTATTGTGATATTGTTTCATGCATTAAATCATTAAATTCTTACATTAATATGGCAGCTTGTGGATCTACAATTTTTTGGGATTGTTCGCTTGACATTTAAGCCTTTATTGCCAACCTTTCCTTGTTTTTCCAAGATAGCTATCTCAATTATGGAGAAGGTGAACTGCAGTAGTATTGCATTCTTTGTGTTGGTAGTTGGATCCAATTCGGACACTGAACAAATCCATTTTACATATGTCAGCCACATGTAGACTTTGGTTTGAAGCTTTTTGGTGGAGATCTGATGGCAATACCAGTCTTATATGGCTTTGTGCAGGTTTTCTTGTTTTTTATGGTTTGCATCTGGTAATACTTAACAAATCAAACGTAGTTGCATTGTAGACCGAATTTCACTTAAGATATGTATCATGACAGGATCTGATAAAAGAGGAGATAGCCAAACTCTATCTGTGGCCCAAGATTTTTGAGTTAGTGCTTCTTGACGAGTCTGAAGTGTAAGTATCATCTTTAAACTTATTTGGTATTCTATTATACATTAGGTCTGAAATTCTTGTCTTATTAACTCTGCTTTCTGGACTGCCTTGTTTTTGTTTCTCAGCTCTACGAAGAAGCCTGTTGGAATTGTTGAAGTTAAAGTTCTCTATGCAAGGAACTTGAGGAAAGCTGACATCATGGGGAAATCAGATCCCTACATTAAAATTTCTCTAGGTGAAAAAGGGTTCTCAAAAAAGACACAAGTAAAGAAGAATACATTGAATCCAGACTGGAATGAAACACACACTCTTGTTGTGCAAGACCCAAGTATTCAGGTCCTAGAGTTCCATGCATATGACTGGGAAAAGGCAAGTTTTTTTATTGGTTTTCCAGACATCGTTTTGTTGAAAATTTATTAACATTTTTTTCATACTCAACTATAGATCTCATCGCATGATAAGCTAGGAATGGCGACTTTTTCCTTGGCTTCACTGGAACCTGACGTACCCGAACATTTGACTTTGAATTTACGGAAAAACATGGATGATAATGGTTCAGTGAATCAGAAGTCATGGGGGCAACTTGTAGTGGAAGTTACATACAAGCCATTTAAACAAGACCTTCCTGTTCAGAATGAAACTGAAACAGTGGCCCCAGAAGGGACACCACAAGCAGGTGGGTTGCTGGTGATTACTGTACATGGAGCACATGGTCTAGAGGGTAAACACCACACAAATCCATATGCAAAAGTAGTTTACAGAGGTGAAGAATACAAAACTAAGGTAAGTTTCTTTTCTAATGAAATTGGTCACTAAGTGATGCCATTTTTCATGTTCTAAATGTTTGCATGTCAGCCACTCAAAAAAAATAGGAATCCGAGGTGGCCTGATGGAAAATTTGAGATTTGCTGTGACAATCCACCCCTCAACGAGATGGTTAGGATAGAAATAATGACCAAAAGTTCTGGTTTTGGAATGCATCTGAAGGTAAGGGTTCCAAATTTGCAGTAAAAAATTAGTTGATTGTATTAAAGCAAGGGGGTTTTTATACGCTGAATATTCTACATTGCTTTCTACATTGGCTCTATAATATGATGACCCTTGAGGTTATTTAAGTCGTTATGTTGCAATTCGGAGTTGTCTGAAACTTTTCAGTTATTGTTGTAGGTGTCCTATATTATTCATCATTCTGAGTATCTTTTCATAAATTTTCTTTGCAGGAATCACTGGGTTATAAGGATATAATGCTTGCTGATGTTGTGGAAAACAGGCGTATCAATGAAGAATATAGATTAAATAACTCCAAAAATGGAAAAGTACACATTGAGCTACAATGGTTGCCAACAGCTGCTGCCAAGCCACAGTGAGATTCTTGTTAGGATGTGAGACATTGCTTTTGATTGATGCTGTCTGATGTGGTTGTGGTGATTCACTAGTGGATCTGCTATAGAGTCTTTTGGAAATTGGAATTGTTGATGACCTATCAAGCATGAACCTCATGATCTTTCGACTTAGGGACATGTGGCTCAGATATTTATCATTCGCTATGGAAGGCTTTTGTGCTCTAAATGTGATGAGATTAGATTTTAATTTTGAGTATTTTGAGGGTTCAGTGCTACCAGAGACCAAGGTGTAGGTTCAAGGTTGTAATATTGCCAGCTTCTGGGGAAAAACTTTTTCCTCAATGCCAATGTACATCATAACTTTTCTAATGATATAGTGTTTGTACAGAGCTATATTATGTTCTTTTGTAAATATGTAAGCTGATGATCGATGTTCCAAGCTTGATTTCTAATGGGTGTAAAAATAAACAAAAGTGATTCTCTACTCTCATTTTCTCTTTTGATTGGACTCCTGACCATTGTATCAAATAAAATAGTGTCTATGTAGAAATTTTCTTGACAGGAGATCGTCACAGAAGAAAGGTTTTGTAAGTGAATTGGGTCAACCCTCCAAGAAGAGAATAATATCATTGTATTAACCTGCAAATGAAGGATGTAATGATGCTAAGTTTTATTATGAAATCTGGCATATTCCCAAAAGGGAGACCTAGTAAATCCTTACAGATTATTGATACAGTTCCTTCAAAGTACATGGAAGAACCTTCTCATTTTCAGATATTTGTTCTCCTACATATCATGGAAGGTTAAAAAAATTTTAGGATGGATGGGATGTCTCCAAATTATGATTGGAGTATGCCGATCATATTGGCTTTGGTTGAAAATGCTTATGCCAGTATTTTATTGCTTTGATATGCTTGAATACACTAGAATCCTTGGGGCCCTAGCAGTTCTTTATTATATTCGATTTTATTAATGACATACGCCCTAATGGGTGATGATATTATGTACACTTGCTGTAAGATTAATTCACATGTTAACTTATCTCTTTCTTATTTCATGCTATGTATGTCTACTTTCAATCCCACTTCAATAGTTGGTACTAGAGCAAATGCTATAACGATTTTCCTTGCTGCTGTTAAGTATTCTCTTGTCAAATGCTACTCAAGCTTATTTGTGATATTATCTTTGAACATACTTAGCTCATTTTGACCTCTCGATAGAGCAGAAGTGCCACTATGTAAGGAATATCTCCTGTGCGAATAGTTCGATGCATATTCCACTTAGTCAGTGTGTGTCTTAATTTCAATGCATATTCCACTTAGCTTCACCAGTACGATAAACTGCATTAGTTTCACCCATGCAATTTATCGTAGAGAAAATACATACATTGTTGCTGCCCCCCCTCCCCCCCCCCCAAACACACACACACACACACACACACACACACACACACACACACACACACACACACACACACACACACACACACACACACACACACACACACGCGCGCGCGTGCGCGCGCGCACGCACGCACGCACAGAGAGAGAGAGAGAGAGAGAGAGAGAGAGAGAGAGAGAGAGAGAGAGAGAGAGAGAGAGAGAGAGAGAGGGAGAGGGAGAGGGAGAGGGAGGGGGAGGGGGAGGGGGAGGGGGGAGGGGGAGGGGGAGGGGGCCAAAATCGGACTATGAGACAAAACATATACATCAGTATGATCCAATCCACTGTGATCCCAAAAGGAAAATAAAGTGTGAGTACCGCAAACGGGTATAAAAGGGGTGGATAGTAACTGGCATCAAGGGTGTGGGGGTGAGATACAAATATGATATGCACTCTATATGCTCAATGGGTGAGATACAAATATGATATGCATAGGGAGGGGAGGCTCGATGGTATCACAACCCACTAAATGCCTGGAGTGGGTGTAGGATATAATGCATCGGTGGGTAAGGCATCATGGCGATCCTCAAAATGCTCTGAACGTCCAAATCGATAGGGGTGCGCTGCTGACGTCTCCGTATCTCCATGTCATGGCGTGCGTGAATCGCCTGAATCTCTCTCATGTGTGGACGGGCTCTCTGGACTGGGGGTCTCGGTCGTCGACGCTGTCGTCTAAGCTCCTCTGCTCTGTGTAATGTGACACCCCGCATCGAGCTGGGTCCTCGAGTGGCTGTGGGTCTGAAAAAATCTGTAATACAAGTCTGAGGGGGGGGGCCAGGTGTATCTCCATCTGCTGCTAGAGGAGTGATGCACGGTGGTGCTGGAGCTCTACTAGGAAATGACCTAGAGGGCGCTGGTCCTCTGTCCCCAATAAAGCCCTGATCTCTCTGGGCCCCCTGAAAAGTTGTGGGTAGCGGTCTCTGATGTCCTCATATGCCTGGCATCTACATGTGTAGTGCTCCTCGTCCTCCACCTCCTCTCTACATATCCTGCATAATCTCTCATCCCTCGGGGTATGTGTGGCTCGCCCAACCTCAATCTCGAGCTGGTGTGATGATACTCTGAGCTGCCCAATGGCCGCTCTCTCAGCTGGTGCCATATATGTATCCATGTATCGTGGTCTCTGAATGAAACCATCCGCTGTCACAGTCAGGAAGTGCTCTCTGTAGTGTTGCCTCTTTGTGGGAAGAGGCTCCCGTGGTGCTATCCATGTCTCCCTGACGTGTATCTGTAGTAGGTCCTGACGGATGATCCTATTCCTCTCCGAACGAGAGAGGGTAATGTGGGGGGAAGAGAGGTCACACTGAAAAGGGGGGAGATCCGTAATGCTCATGCCATGGTCTGCTAACCATCGGTAAGTCTGTGCATACCATACTCTCTCATGCCCTGTCTCTGCCAAATGTCTAGAGCTCTCAAATGCAAGCCTGGTGAGTCTGCTGGTGGGGAGCTCTCTGACTCTCAGAATAAAGGTCACCAACTGGAAGAGGGCCTCCACTAGCATCGG